>JARKIE010000853.1:0-22132 GCA_029378255.1 Mycena rosella
GAGTCGATGACCAACTGATGCTGATGTTTACTTTTTAACTCGTGTGTCTAGGGATATATTATACAGCCTTTCCCCGGGACCGAACGTTGATGAAGATTCTCGTGGGGGTCGTCTTGGTGCTAGAGATTCTAGAGACCATTGGGAATAGCCGAGATTCTATCCGGATTTTCGGTAATGGATGGGGAGACTTCAGCGAACTAGATGCGGTTGGTTGGGCCTGGTTCAGCGTCCCCATCATTGGGTCAATAAGTGCGTCAGCCTTATGCTATTCCGCACGCCAGCTATTAATCATTAGAATCGACCACCAGGTGCAGCCATCGGCCAAGGTTTTTTTGCCTGGCGAATCCACATCATCGGCAATGGCACCTTATACATTCCTGTGGCGATTATCATTGTATTCATTGCAACTTGTCATTGCACGTACTTCACTCAAGGGAATTTATAGATCACAGTCTGCCAATTTGGTGCCGGCGTCTGGACCGGGGTAGAAGTTTGCCTGGCAAAAAGGTTCTCTCAACTACAATCCAATAATTTGAAGCCTACGGCTGTTCGTGCAATACTTGTCTGCTCTCCGTCCTCCTTGGCTAACAAGAATTTCGTTCTTCAGCTGTGGCTTGCAGCCACTGCCGCGTGTGATTTGCTCATTGTTTCAAGTACCGTGTTCTTTCTCAGGAGAGCATCGGAGCCGGAATTCAAGAGAGCAACAAAGGCCGTAGTGTCCCGAATCATCAAAGTCTGCCCACCATTACATAGTATTCTTTGAGCGAGATACTGATGACTGGGGCAGGTGACAGTGGAAACAGGCCTAATCTGTGCACTATTTGCCATCTTCAACCTCTACCTGTTCACAACATACCAAGGAACCAACGATCACATGGCATTGTGCATTGAACTATCAAAAGTCTACTCGAATAGTATTTTACTGGTCAGTGGGTTCCCTTACTGTGAGATGTGTATTTAATTGATGGATATATAATATAGATCTTCAACTCGCGAGCACATATCAGCCATGGATCACCGAACGAGTCGTACAACACTTCCGACGTGATTTTCAGAAGTGGGACCGGAGTTCCCATCCAAGTCCAGGTCGAGATGAGCCGCGATACTGATGATTCTCCGTTCCAAACGATCACAAACCCTGGAGAACAATCGAAGAGAAACTGGGGAGGGTGAACCCTAAAAATCTTGCAAAGAAGTGTCGCGGGATGGGGTTGGGTGCACCCGCGCACTTTCAATTTCAATTTTGTGCTCGACCATCGCCACCAACGCTAACTCGGCACGGTCTCCCCTGCATTCAGTTGTACGCCTCTTTCCGTACTCGTGGACTTGTATTTATGCGTACATCTTGTATTGGAGAATCCCACGCGCGTCTGCCAAAAGCTCTCTCTGCCAGATCTCCTGCGCAATGATGTATGTTAGTGCGCACGACGATAAGGTACTTGACTATTTACATAGTGATTTAGAGCCAAAATAAGCGAGGCTATTCGAACAGTGGCCCTCCCATCCCTGAGCTCATAATACGCATTCCGCGTTCCATCAGTTTCTTGAAACGATCGAGAGTCCTCGGCTCGGGCCTCTGAATCTTTTGAATCCAAGGCAGGAGATTCAGCCTGAAGGACTGCAACTGTGCCACGCCATCCGCATCGATTCCTGACCTGGATTCAAGCATGTCGGCGAGGAGTTCATAATTTACGAGCACGTGGGTGTTGAGTTCCAGTGCAGTTAAGCAGGGAAGATATCGGTTCCGGCCATGGAGAAGCAGAACGATGGGATTTGAGTGGGGACTTGCAAAGGTCCAGAGGCCGAGGTCGACAAGATTAGGTAGAGTGGTGCATAAGTCGATAAAACGGGATTCATCAAGTCCCATGGCGAAAAGGTGAAGGTGGGTGAGAGCGCAACCAGATCGGGTTAGAAAACTGAGAAACTCTGAGACGTCGGTATCGTCGTCCAGGGATACCGATGAAAGTCGCTGCAGAGCGGGAAGTGTCAAACACGGCAAAAGACTCAGACGCGTCGACATATCCAGCACTCGCAGCTCGAGCAGTGGAGGAAGGCTGGACCCAACGAAATCACCACGTTCTGTGATACGTAGAGTGCACTCCTGGAGCGATGGAGCGAGACGGAACAGCTCATGTGCTTGAGTAGGAGTGAAATCGCAAACGTGAAATCGAGTCAATCCAGACCACGGAATGCTGCTCGGCATGGGCCGCAGCAAATCACCACAAGTGCGAAGTATTCGGAGAAATGGGGAACTCCGGAGAGATGCGAAGGACAAAGCAGCAGTGGTCTCTGCATCTTGGCTGGCGATGGTCAAACTTTTTAACAGCGGGAAGGTGCCCGCAAATTCGTCAAAGAGTTGAGCGAGGTCGGCGTGTGGGAGGTGAAACCCCACGTCCTGCCACTGGTGTGCGTGCTGGAGAATGATTCGGTGAAAGGGATCGGGAGTCGGTCGGATTCGTATCTCGGCGTAGCGAAACGAAAGTGTAAGGGGATGTAGGCCTGAACGAGAAAGCCATATTTGTAACAGTTCTAAAAGGAACGGGGTCCGAGGAGAATCTTGTGGGAGGGTTTTGTTGAAAGAGCTCCACAGCCTGGGCGTCGACAACGCGACATGCCGCCAGTGGCTACAGATGTTCCCCAACAGGAGCGGCGCCGACAGAGGGTCTGGTTCTGCCAACTCAACAAGACAGTCGATGAAAATTTGAGCTGTGATTTCGACAGGAAGTGCGAAGACCGGAGAAGGGGCGTGGGGAGTGCGGGAGATAACACGCCGTGCGGAAGCCTGGGTGTTTTTGACGGGAACGGGTGCCATGCCTGGAAGGGATTCCGTGGGCAATGGAGGCAGATGCATGTTTGAGAGCTGGGAAACCTCAGCGCCTGCGGAAGCCAGGGTGTTTGCAATGGCTGCCATAGCTGGGTGCGGAGGCTGTCTGTGTGATCTAGAGCCACGAAACCGCGGTGGAGCTGCTGTTTGAGGTGGGCGAGCTCGACAAGGATTTCAAGGGAGTCGAGCTCTCGAACGCGGCAGACAACGGCACTTTTGCGCGCTAAAATCTGTCGGCTGCCAGTGTCAGATAACCATTCGAGCGCTTCATACACGCGGTTAGCGTACCTAGGGAGGCTGAGCGGCTGGTTGTGAAGGTAACCTGGCGCTCGTTGCTGCTCGCTCCCTCGCTCAGAGTCGAGATGAGTGCAAAAGAAGGAAGAGGCGCTCGAGCCACGTGCAAACTATCGGAATTGATCGATTGAGTTAAGTTCAAGTTGCTGTCCGATGAACTGAATTTGCGGACCGTGTGGAGCCCTAGCGTGCACCAGATCGCAAACTCTGCGCAATTATTTAACTACATTCAACGTGTCAAGACGATTCAAGTTCAGGAACTTCAACCACCCTGAAGGAAGGTTGAACCCTCCACTATTTAATTTTACTTGGCTGGTGGGGTGGATCTGCTACAGTATGATCCATACTTTGTCCGCTTTCCGCCGTGTGAGAGGAGACTGCGTCGGCAGGATCCTACTCAAAAAATACAACAATCGCACTCAAATCGTCCCTGCCGGGGAGCAATCAGCGAACGGATCGCAAAAGACGACAAGTTTTACCTGAAATACCGGGCGCGCGGGGCGGGGAGAGTCAGAAGTGCATGGTGCAAGTCCGTGTCTGCGCCTCCGAGGGCGTTCCGCGCCAAATGGGCCGCGGCGTTGGTGTCGACGTTCACGAACCGCTTCTTGACGTTCCACGTCGCGTAGTGCGTCTTATTGTCCTTCAGTTCCACTGGAAGGTCGACGCGCTCGATCACCTCCTCCGAGTCCGCGCGTTTCATTACCTCCTCTTCGCCGATGATACTGGGCGCGCCGCCCGCGTCTCGGTCCCGGTCCCGGCGCGCGAGCCACACCCCCACGAGCCCGACGACCTCCTCGTTCGAGAGGCAGTCCCACAGCCCGTCAGACCCCATGACCATAAAGTCGCCCGGCTCGATCGCCGTCGTGGTCATCTCCGGCTCCGCGGTGAAGTACGGCGGCGTCAGCAGCGTCGTGCGCGGCTTGTCGCCCAGCACGCGCTCCTGCATCGTCGTCTGCAGCTCCCGGCTCCACTTCATCACGCCGTTCCCGAACGAGCGGCTGATCCCCCACCCGAGCACGCGGCTCCCCGTGACGAGCGCCTCGTCCGGGTGCGCTGCCGCGAGCCGCGCCGCCTCCGCGGGGTTGCGCCCCGTCTGGTCGACGGAGAGGACGTGCACGTCGTAGACCGTCTTGCCGTCCGCGGTCTCCCGGCGCCGCCCCAGCACGGCGCGCGAGTCGCCCACGACGGCGACGTGCAGGCGCCGGACGTTCGCCTCGTAGAAGGAGACCAACGCGCAGGACCCCGCGCGCGCGGCCTGCAGCGCCACCGCCGCCAGGGTCTTGATCGGTGCGCCCTCTGGCAGCTCGAAGATGAGCTGCGCGGGCTTCACGACCATCTCGTCATCGAGCGCAAGGAATACGCGCTTGAATGTGCTGTGGATGCTCTCGGTCTCGGGGAGTTTCCCGTCGCGATAGAGGGCGGAGAGGGCCTGCGCAAGATTGCCGAGGAGGAGGCTCTCGAGGACAGATGCAGTTTGCGGGCCGACGTGGCCATCGTAAATGGACCAGAACGACCAGCCCATGTGCTCCTCGTGAGCGTGGGCAACTGCATCCTCACACGGGAAATTCCTGTGGTACATAAGTATTGAGTGAGACGAATAGTTTGTACCCACGCGGGCCAAATGACACCGTCCACTCTGTGTACGCCCTTTCCAGGGTTAGAGCCGGTAAATTCCCTGACGACTCCCGCTCCGAATAGCGCTGGGCTCTCAAGATCCACCTTGATTTTTTCGATGACCGGGACATTCCCGCTATCGGCGTGAATTCTCCTAGTTGACGCGTAGTAGAGCCCCAGAGAGCCAGCTAATCCAAGGAAGACGCGAGACCTGGCGCTGACAGAAGTCGCGCGAAATCGAGCAAAGCTAGACCTTGCAAAGTGCGATGCCATATTGACGGAAAGCTGCGGAATCGCTTCAGCCTGGCGCTGGACCTTGGCGGGACCTATAGGCTGCTGCTGGCGACAAACTGATGAGTGCCAGTGGCAAGTGCCCTAAGCCTTGTCGTGTGACTCTTCTCCGAGTCTGTCATGGAAGTATGTAAGAGCAAACGTCAGAATTAATTGGGGTAGTTATTTTTTATATCGCCGCGTCTCTCCTTCAAGGTGAATCACCTCCACTGGCCTGAAGTCCTGCTCTGTGCTCAGAATTCTTACCCGCTCGAGACAAGTAATGCGTCCGAGCCTTCGCTTGAAACCTCTGGCAGATTCTTCGATTCACCTCACTCACAAAAAAAGATTGAAAAAAATAGCTCAGGCTTCCGAGGGCTCCCATTTCTCTCGTTCGGTGCTTGAAACTCTACCCATCCAGGGCCGCGAGCGCGTAGGTTGTCTAGGGCTGTCTCATGTCGGGTCGACCCGCAGCCAGTCAAAACGATATCAGCGCCCATCAGCATCGCCTTAGATCGCATCCTTACATTTAAACCTTCCATTCTCACCTCTCCCCTTTACTGCGTACCTCTGCTGCGACCCGGACCCTCAGCCCGGAACCCCCGTAAAAGCAGTACTCCGTCTATAAAATTAAAGCCCCGGCCCCACCCGTCACCCGACCAACTGGTATTCACGTCATGTCTCTCCATAATCTCCCCTCCTAATGCCACACCGTGACGGCGATCGCAGAACCCGCCTCAGCATGAGCAAAATCCTCGAGTCCATCGGGAATGCCGTCGCCCACGCAAACGATAACGCACACGACCTCGCTGCCGTAACCAAATCCCTTGCGGCGGAGAAGATGCTCGACATCCCGTACGTCGACCTCACGATCCAAGTACGTGAGGCGCCGGATCTTCTCCTAACGCTGTTCACCTCTGCTAGTTCATCGGGGCGTCGGGCATCCCGAAGGTGGACGTGGTCGGCTCGGCCGACCCGTACTTTGTCGCGAAGCTCGACAACCGGATATCCTATGTGTGCGTGCCGCTCGATTTGGGGGGTCAGTTTGGGCTCCTGATACTAGGGGAAAAGGTCGACCGTGCAGGTGGACACGCTCAAGCCCGTGTGGAACGAGATCTGGAAGGTCAAGAATGTCCCTACGCACGCCAGCCTGTCCGTCGAGGTCATGGACAAGGACGACGGCGCGAAGCGGGACGACTACATTGGAAAATTCACCACCAGCGTCGCCGCCGGTGCCAAAGAGGCCGAGATAGATGGCCCGCTGTTCCGCCGCTCAGGTGGGACATTCTGGCTTAAGGTGCGTCGTACGTCCCCCTCTAAGCTCACGCCGACCGGGGGCCCCAGATCGACAGCACCCCCGCCGGCAAAGACCCCAAAGCCTACCCCTACATGTTCGACGGGCCCGTGCGCTTCTCGCGCCACTTCTCGCCCACCGTTGGCCTCCTCACCAACACTGTCTCCTCCACGGACGACCGCGTGCGCCTCTACTCGACGTGGAAGATGTACATCCGCGGCGTGCAGCTCTTCTTCGGCGACGCCGTGCAGCCGTGGAACCACGGCTACAAGGCCGCGCAGAGCATCTTCAACCCGGGCCCCGCCGCGCTCGCCGTGCGCTCGGGCATCATGGCGGGCCACCGCCTGCTCTACGCGCGCACGACGACGAACACGTTCGGCGTGATCGCCGACGGCGCGGACGTGCTCGGCGTGCTGCGCGGCGGCGCGCGCGTCAAGCCCGCGGTGTACACGTACATCATCTCCGCCGAGGACGACTCGCTGCGCTTCTCCGAGACGGGCGCGGCGTTCTTCGTCGACTTCGCGTCCAAGCACGCGCTGCACGCCAACTGCCACCCGTGCGTGCGCTACTCGGGCGAGTTCCACCCGCGGCCCGCGGGCGGGTGGGCCGCGTTCAGCGACGCGACGCCCGACGCGGAGACCAAGTGGGAGATCGTGATCGACAACAACTCGGGGACGTACTCGCCCGACAAGACGCTCCTGCCTAAGCTCAAGGCGCTGCTCGAGTACAACTTTGCCGACGTCGCGGTGTTTGCGCTGGACCGCGAGGATCCGGAGCTGACTGCGAGCCGCGAGGCGTGCAGGGCGTATGCGCTCGAGCACCGGGGGGTCAAGAAGGAGGAGCTGCAGCCGCAGCGGCACGAGGGCGAAGAGGACGGGACGCTAGCGCATCGCGCGAGCATAATTTCCAAGGAGGAGTTGAAAAATATCGAGGCATAGGACCTATCTGTGTCCGGACCTTACTACCATAACCGTAACTGTACTAACTAACTGTCGCGTCTATAATATTCTGGGTTTTGTGGGTTTCGATTGGAGCGTCATGACACTAAGGCCACCGCCTCGACCTTCAGCTTCTTCGACTCCGACGCGGCGTCCCCGTCGACAGGCTGGGCCCTACCCGCCGATACCCGGGGATGCGGCCTTTTCTTCGCGGTCGACGCAGCGCCGGCCTCTTCCGGAGGCTCTATCATAAATGCGTCAGTACCCGAATTGCAGGAGGGTCCAAAGCCTCACCTTTAGGCAACGGCCGCCAATACGGCTGCGCCAGCCACCACGGCAGCAGCTTCAGCCCCGTCCCCTCCTGCACGCGCACCAGCTCCCCCACTGTCTTCCTCTTCCTCCCATCCTTCCCCTCCGCCTCCCCGTCCGCCTCCGCCTCCCCTTCCTCGCCCCCCATCAACTCCCGCTCCGCATCCCCCTCCAACCGCGCCCCCAGCTCGCTTACAACCTCCCCATACGGCTCCAGCCCGCGCGCCCAAAACGGCTCGCCCTCTGTGCGTTCCTTCGCGCGCGCGGGCTGGTCGACCTTGACGCGCCCGAGGCGCTCGCGCAGGTCGGGGTGCCGCGCGAGCGCGGGGCGGAGGATCTTGAAGAGGTGGCCCTTGACGGCGCTGACGGACGTGGGGGTGTGCAGCGTCTGCACGATGGCGAGATATTCGAGCGCGAGGGCGGTGTGGGGCGGGTGGCGCGTCAGGAGGGCGTCGTCGTCATCCGTGTCGGGCGCAGGTGCGTCGTCGTCGGGGGTAGGTACCGCGGGGGAGGAGGACGCGTCGGCCGCCGCGGGGACAGGGAGGCCGGCGAAGAGCGCGGGGTTGTACAGGATGCCCTCGGCGGACATGACGCCGTCGCACCCCGTCTCGCGCAGGCACGCCGCGACGTCCTCCTGGAACAGGATGTTCCCGTTCGCGAACACGGGGACCGACACGGCCTGCTTCACCGCGCGGATGTGCGCGTACGACGCGAGGCCCGCGGCGTGCCCGCGCTGCTCGCGGCGGCGCCCGTGGCAGGTGAGGATCTGCGCGCCCGCGCGCTCGAGCATCTGCGCGTACGCGACCGTCTGCTCGATGCTCGCGAAGACGCGGAACTTGGCCGTCACGGGCACCGCGAGGTTCTTGTGCAGCGTGTTTACTGCGCCCAGTCAGCTTCCCGTACATCGGAGGTAAAGAAAATACGCACTGAGATTAAAGATCGTGTCCCAGTCGTCTTGCAGGAAGGCGCCGTACCGACCGCGGCGCGCGATCTCCTGCGGGCAGCCGAGGTTGATGTCCACACCGTCGCAGTGCTTCTCGACGACCTTGGCGGAGGTGAGAAGGTACTCCGGGTCATTGGCGCAGAATTGGACTATCAGTGGGCGGTCGGTCCCTGGGGCGCCCTCCTCGCCAGACTTGATGTCGAAGAACTGGCTCCGGTATTTGGTGTTGGGGTCCGCGAAGAGCTGCAATGGTGGTCAGAATGTTCGACCAGTAAAAACCCTGGCTGCATCGCAAAAGCCGAACCAGGCGGAAGAGGGCTGCGTTACCTTGGCGTGGATCATCGGCGTATACACCAGCTATGCTCAATCGCATCTCAGGACGAAATCTCGCACATAAAATATGTGACTCACCTGGCCGCCATAGCGTCTGCAGAGTCGTCGGAATGCCTACGAAGCGCATAAATTCAACATGATTAGATAATTGTACCGTTCCAAGACGTACCAGCTCACTCTGGTCTACCATCGGCGCGACGATGTATTTCGGGCTGCCCAATACTTCGCGGTAAAAGGCGTAGCCCTCGAGTTTCTTGGGGGAGGAGGTTTCTGCGATTTCGGCGCCCATTGTTGACCTGGTCAGGCGGCCCAGAAGGCTGGGAAGGCGTAGCAGTGCAATTTGGGAAGGAGGAGGAGCAGATTTGCGCTTGTCTAGCGTGCATTTGTGGAATAAACAGCGGTAAATATCCAGATTTAACACCTTCCACTTTATCTTCCGCCACCACTCCGAGTTCCAACTCTCTCCCAGGTTTGACCTTATTTCGCAGCCTTTGCTTTGGGACAAAGCACGAAATGATTATCGACCAAGATGGACCGAAATCTGGCATGTCGTCCGAGCAAGTCGCACAAGTCTCAGAGGCAACGGTACCTCAACGCGTTTCAGTGTCCTAGTATGCAACCTGAGTCGTTCACAGACGGATATCCCTCCACCCGCATACGCGGAGGCCTCCTCGCCTGCCCCACCACACATCCCGCCCACGAATTTCCTCGCCATCTCGCGCCGCATGGGCGAGGTCAAAGACACCTTCGTGCTCGACCCCGCACTGCGTGTACCGCACACCGACGACCAGCCGCACCTCAGCCTCTCCACGCTCATGGGCGAGGTCGCCGCCGAGGTCTACGTCGTCGGCTCCGCGGCGCACCCGACCGGCGGCGGCAAGACGCGCATGGTGGTCACCTCCACCATAGGCACCGCGAATCTCCAGCTCGCAAGTCGCCCTGCCCCGCGGGTTCAGCGTCAGTAGTGCTGAACCCTTTGTTTTTACCGCATAGCACGCGTCAATACCGCGCGCCCCGATATCCGTGAGTGTCAACGCCCGCGGGGGCGAGGCGAATTTACTCCTCCCGCGCTCGTTCCGCGGGCCCCTGCGCATATCCATCACGATCGGCATGGTCGAGCTGTCTGCGGCGTTGCGCGCGGTGACGACAATCTTCGGCGACGAGCGCATGTTCGTCGGCGCGTGTACACAGGCCGAGCTTGAGGGGGTGTGGGATGGGGACGAGGCTGTCGTGTATTCGAAGCTGGGCAATGTATATGTGGGCTACGAGGGTGAGGCCTTCAAGGGGAAGTCCACTCGTACTGGCCATGGTAAAGTGAAGAGAAGTGATGGGCTAGTTATCTCTGCCGTCCGGTTCGACTCGGAGTCTGTTGTTCAATAACACGGTCAATTGAACAAGTTGAACCACCACCGACTCGGCATTTTTCGTCCACAGTATCACCCGTCAACTTATGACTACCTGGGTTTCTCTGCCGAACGGAAAAAAGACGGGGCGCGATGCGACGACTCCAGACTTAAGGAGCCTGACTCGGCCCATACAAATCCCTTGCGGGCTCTTCGAAAAATGGACCCGCCCACACCGTGTAGTGCAGCGGAAAGCTTCAAAATCCCTTACTCCTCATCCTCATCCTCATCTTCATCCTCATCTGACGTCGCTTTCGAGCTCTTCTTGCCCTTCTTCGCCGCCGCCGCTACCTTCTTCTTCACCGCCTTCTTCGGCTTCGCCCACTAGCCAGCTTGACCACCGCCCTCACCCCTCCACCACAGCCTCAATTCACTTGCATCAGCGCCCGACAGCCCGTTCAGCACGCCGATCTCCTTCGCCCACACCTCCGGCTTCTCGAAGCTCGGCGTCTCCAGTATCAGCGGGATGTCCTGGAAGCGCACGTCGTTGAGGATGTGGTGGAACCCGCCGATGCCGACGTGGCCCCTGCGAAATTCAGTTGCCGTTAGTTGGGATATATGTAAGAGAGAGAGAGCAGTGCGTGCGAGGCACGCACATCCCGATATTCTCGTGCCGATCGCGCTTGGAGTTGCACTCCGTTTTCGAGTCGTTGAGGTGCATGCCGCGGAGGTAGGACAGCCCGACTTGGCGGTCGAAGTCCGTGACTTGTCTGCGTGTGAGTATGGCAGCTTAGAATTGACTGGCGGAACTGACCGATTCCGCTACAAGGGAGGGTTAACGTTCGAATCGTTGGGCGAGAGGGAATGCTCACTCCCATCCTTCCTTGGTTCGAAGATCGTATCCCTGCAAACGGAGCTTAATACGAGTAGATTCAGGTAAATCCAAGCGTACCGCGGAAAACATATGGCCTGGCAATTCTTCGTTCAGCGCGGACGGATGGGGAAAAAAGAGGAAACGGCTCGCATGTGTCCAAACAGACGCCGACGCGGGTTTTATCGTCCACCTGCCTGATTATACCTGCCAAGTGCGCGAAATCGCCGCCGATAATGTTCCCCGCGCCCGCCTTTTGAAATGGCTTGAGCCGCAGGAAGGGATGGAAGGAACGGTGTTACCATATTTTCAAGGACAGTAACGACCGTTTCTGTTGCCTTATGTGCTTCGTTTATGCTATCAGCAATTGACGAGATGGACTCGTCCGTGGTTGCTTTTCCAACGGACGATCCTGGGCTGGTTCCGTGACGCTTCACTCCTTGAAAAATGGAGACAAGACGCACTGGAAGTTGTAGAGCAGGAGCCCGAGGGCCTCGCACCTCTTCAAGTCGTCCAGAAAGCAGACATAAGACTTCTGTCGTTTTTCTCTGCAGCCACAATTAGGCTCTGGGGCAGAAAATATTGATTGCTGAGACTGACGGGTCGGGATTCCCGAGGTTGATTAGGTAGCTGCCGTGGGGGAGGATGTGCCGTGGATCGTAACTGTACTCAGCCAGTCGTGCTTTGAAGTCCGATATAGTGGCATCGGTGAGGGCAGGCGAGCTCCATTTCCGCTGCGATTTAACAAAGAGCGCGAACGAGTTTGCTCTGAAATGCAGTGTGAATTCAAGGCATAGACGCAGAGAGATATGTTACCCGATGGCCGCAGCGTTGATAACGGCGTTCTCTATCCCGCCTGCTGCCGAGACGTGCGCACCGACCTTCCATAGACTTTCGGCTCTCTCCGCGTATTGGGGCGGGTCCGCCACTTTGGATTTTGCCTTCCCCTTGCCCTTGGGTACTTTTGCGCCTGAAAATTAGAGGGGGGCGCGCATGGGAGATATGATAATAATCACTGACCGGATTTGAGCTTTTTAGCAGGGTTGGGGAGCTCCGTTTCGAGTAGCCCGGTGACTGCGTCGTCGCTGCTGAGTTTTCGTTTGACCATGGTCAAAGTGGGGCGGTGTGCTGATGTTCCTATTTGAATTAAATGGCGCGTAGAGAATGCACGGAGCATACGAGAGCTCTCCTGAACCTCTGAACGTCGTGGTCAAGAGCAAGAGGTGGGATCAGCTGATCGCAACTTGCGGCGTGCTGAGTGATGGCCGAAAATGGCTCCCCCCGATTTCTTGATTACCGACCACCATGTCTGGACCTTCAAAGCTGCCGATTGTAACGATTCAGCCTACCTTTCTCGAGGTAATTGAGGAGGTGCGGTCTGGAATCGTCCCCTCCGACACCTTCTGGCTTTCATGCTACAAACCCGCGAACCTTCAATTCACTCAAAAGTACGCGTCACCCTGGACGAAGTGGATCGGGATGTCATCCGTCTCGAGCCCTCCGGCGGCATCGAGCTCGTAGACGGTGGCAAATATGTAAGCCTCAATTAACGGTTCAAAGGAATCTTAGCCTAGTCGTCTTGTAGAATTACGCCGTTGCATCCACTGGATTCCCGGAAACCAAACTCCTTACCCCGGCACATCAATATGCGGACCCCACGCGCGCACATCCACAGCATGTGTGCAACATATTTTCATACTTTAGACACCGCGCTAATGATTCCGCGTAGCCTCACAGGATCACTGCGTTCGATGTCGCGCCAGACGGCTCCCAATTTGCTACGGGGTTCCTCGATGGTTCCGTCCACATATACGGGACGGAGATGAAGAATCCGCCAGCGGAGAGTGCCTTCGGGAAGCCCCACAAAAGTACCACGACATCACTCCAATTCTTCCCCTCTTCCGCGTCCTGCTCTCTGCCGGCGCTGATTTCACACTGTGCATCCTCCCCGCGGACCCCGCGCCGGCCTCCAGCGCCCTCACGCCCGCGCGCACTCTCATGGGCCACAGACGCGCCATCACCTCCACCGCGATCGTCGCCCGCGGCCGCAACGTCCTCTCCGCCTCGCTCGACGGAACCGTCCGGCTCTGGGACGTCTCCTCCGGCGAAAAAATCCACACCCTCGCCGCCGGCAAGGGCAGCTTCGCGCCGGTCACAAGCATGAGCCTGGGCGAGCGCGCTTCAGCCGCCCTCCCCGCCGGCGCGCCCGCCGCCCCCGACCCGCGGGAGGTCGAGACCAGCGACAAGCTCCTCTTCTGCGCGCTCCAGACCAGGTCCTTCGAGGCGTTCGACCTCGGCGCGTGCGAGGCCGTGTACGCGTCGGCCCCGGGCGCGGCGCCGCTCAGCGCGATCGCGTACGCGCCGGCGCATAACCTGCTCGCCACGGGCTCCGGCGCAGGCGTCGTTGAGGTGTTCGACACGCGCGCGCTGGGGGCGCCGCTGGCTGTGTTTACGCGCGGGGAGGCGGGCGTGGCGGATTTGAGGTGGTCGGGGGACGGGAGGGCGCTGTTGGTGAGTACTGACGACGGATTGCCATTTGTGGCAAGCGTCGCGCCCGGAGCAGTGCGGGTGGCGGCGGAAATTGTGGGCACGGATTGCGATCCGGTGCGGGGGATCCGTGTCGTCGGGAGCGATGTATGGAGCGCGGCGGACGATGGTGTTGTGAGGAGGTATGTATCTGCCTTTTGAACGCGAATCGGGGGTGGATGTACTGCCACGAAACAAATCTTCGACGTCACGCGGGTCATTCATTAATCGAAAGAAGTGTACACTTTAAATACAAGAAACCGAGTTCGAAAAGAGCGGCGCAAGAGAAAAAGAGCGGCATAAGAGAGTGGAAAGGGAAGCAGCCCAGTATATTAGTAGGTCGTTGGCACCGGCCATGGTTGGTCGTTCAAGCTGTCCACAGCTCACACCGTAAGTGTCTCTTCGACATCTCCTTCGCAGGTTGCAAGAGTGGAATTTCCCATACTACTATGGCTCATCTCGACCTGGACCTGGATGGGGACCCGTGTCCCGCTCTTGAATACGACGTCGGAAGCAGTGTACCTCGTCGTCTCGTTCGGCCCTACGTGTTCGATGTGCGATATTATGTGGTTCAATTATCTCATCTCACGGCGAGCTAGGCGACTGACCAGTAGAATACTGTTGGAGTAGACCTTGAATAGTTCGATGCACAGCGCCATGTGGTCGTTGGTTCCCTGGTATGTCGTGAACAGGTAGAGGTTGAAGATGGCAAATAGTGCACAGGTTAGGCCTGTTTCCACTGTCACCTGCTCCAGTCATCAATATCCCGTTCAAAGAATACTATGTAATGGTGGACAGACTTTGATGATTCGGGACACTACGGCCTTTGTTGCTCTCTTAAATTCCAACTCCGATGCTCTCCTGAGAACGAACACGGGACTTGAAACAAGGAGCAAATCACACACGGCAGTGGCTGCAAGCCACAGCTGAAGGATGAAATTCTTGTTAGCCAAGGAGGACGGAGAGCAGACAATTATTGTGCGAACAGCCGTAGGCTTCAAATCATTGGATCGTAGTTGAGAGAACCTTTTTGCCAGGCAAACTTCGACCCCGGTCCAAACGCCGGCACCAAATTGGCAGACTGTGATCTACAAATTCCCTTGAGTGAAGTACGTGCAATGACAAGTTGCAATCAATACAGCGATAATCGCCACAGGAATGTATAAAGTGCCATTGCTGATGATGTGGACTTGCCAGGCGAAAAAACCTTGGCCGATGGCTGCACCTGGTGGTCGATTTTCATGATCAATAGCTGGCGTGCGGAATAGCATAAGGCTGACGCACTTATTGACCCGATGATGGGGACACTGAACCAGGCCCAACCAACCGCATCTAGTTCGCTGAAGTCTCCCCATCCACCACCGAAAATCCGGATAGAATCTCGGCTATTCCCAATGGTCTCTAGAATCTCTAGCACCAAGACGACCCCCACGAGAATCTTCGTCAACGCTCGGTCCCGGGGAAAGGCTGTATAATATATCCCTAGACACATGGGTTGAAAAGTAAACATTATTATGAGTTGGTCATCGACTCACAGACTCGAACTACGAGGACTCCAGACAAATCCCAGTTCATCAACGTGCCTATGAACTAAGTCCCAGGATTATGTTGGGCGAACGGGTCGAAATAAAGGTATCTAACCAGGGGGACTGTCCTAATCGTGCACAATTGATTGAAAAAGGGAGTCACTCCCAGTTTCGCTATCTCTGATGACATTGGGCAATGGAGAGAGTTAGTTCCAGAACCCCTCCAGCTAATAATGTTGCCTTGCGATACTTCTCCTTAATCTAGCCATAGGAAGTTTGATTAATTGGGGAACAGCTTGAGCTGGCATTACTTCCTGTTGGAGATATCTCGGCCGTAAGCTGGTCGTGTGCATCTCCTGAAAGTACTGTACGGCATCACCAGTGTATCCCGCTACTGCAGTCGGCCCGTTTTTACCCAGCTATGACTCCACTATTCCCCTCGAGACATAGTTAAAACTGGTCTGGAAAGCAGTGATAAGACATGGATTCATACACACCTGAAATCTTTGCTTTTGTATGGTGTTAGCAGGCAGCTGATACTAATAAACAAGTAAGACAATGAGGGTTCTGGTCTGCCTGAGGCTAAGGACTAAGCTGTTAGAGGCGCTGCAAACACACATTAAACCAAGGAGACTAGGATTACTATCAACGATGCCTGCACAAATGGGGTCAGACATAGTAACTTAGGTTTCAAAACCACTAGCAAGCCATAGGACTACTCTGGCAGACTGTATTACCCAGTGCAGCACATTCAAGCTTAATATGGGTGCCGAGGCTATCAAAGGACTGATGAAGGGACAAAACAAGCTACTATAAGGTCCTATTAAAGGGTTGGTTTAAAGGGACACTACACCATAATAAATGGGTTGATAAGGAGAGATAAGGAGGCAGACAAGTTAAATGATCACGTGACCACAAAAAAAGATGTGTTTAATCCTGGCGCATTCCCTAATGCTGATTAAACTACTGTTCTGGATGACCATGTAGGCTGACTATACTAGTCCACCTATCAGTTATAGGTGTTCTGCAGGTTCTGCCAACGATCAGGATAACCAGGATTCAAGGGAGAATGACTGTCACAGTCAAGGCTTGCGTCCAACTCTACAAGAGAGTGGATTGGGAGGTGCAAGTGATCTCGAAAAGATGATCGAATAAAAGACTAAAGAACTACAAGTGAATAGCTACTCTACTTATACTGT
This sequence comes from Mycena rosella, assembly GCA_029378255.1. Classification (NCBI taxonomy): domain Eukaryota; kingdom Fungi; phylum Basidiomycota; class Agaricomycetes; order Agaricales; family Mycenaceae; genus Mycena; species Mycena rosella. The sequence continues at coordinate 16,285 of JARKIE010000853.1, forward strand.
TTGTCGAACCGTGTGAACTTAAGTAGCTAAGTATATAATACAATGAGGTTACCAGGCAAATCGTGATTGGAGACGTCAAGTGTCAAGTGTCAATACTAAATATAGTTCATGGAAACGACTATTGTGTTCCGACTATTGTGTTCCGTTGCCGTGTGATCTTTTAGCCAGCAAAGTCCTCCCACGTTATGCCATCGGTGTGAAGCGCTCGTGCAACAAGCGCTGGGGTCACGTGCTCATCGATCGGTGTTGGAGCGATTAGATTGGGGTCAAATCGTGACAATGACTGTACCATCATTAGTTGGTTGTGGCCTACAACTGTTTCCTGACTCAACACAACAGTTTGTATCACTCCGCAGTATTGATTAGGGGTTAATGGACTCATATTTCATTTGTAATGTACTAGTATAAAGAAAGCATGTACTTTAGTAAATAGTCAGTTAATTCTCACCCGCTTTATTGGCACTAGCTCTCAGTAGCTCTAAGGTGTTCACCATACTGACTAGTCCTGGTTATACCACTCTAAGCTTACTTTTTGACCCTCCTCCTAAACTTACACATTCAGCGTGCCCTTAAGAAAGGCCTGAGCAACCAGAGAAGATTGTTTTGGCTACATACCATACAATATCCTTACTTGGTTTAAATACCCGTAAGAGGCCTTCCATGCACGCCAGCTTCGAGGAAGTCTGTGCACTCATATTGGCTTTGCCAATACACCGAGTTTTAACACTTGTAGGCTTAAAAACCCTACAAGGAACACTGCACACCCCACTTTATGGAGACTTTGTCTTACTGCTATAAACCCAATAAAGGAATGTTGGCATGATGTCCCACTTGAAATTGAAGGTTGATATGTGACCTACCTCCCCGAACACAAATATGTTAGAGTAGAGGAGTTGTTGGTTGTAGGGTTTGATGTTGCTCAAGTTAAGACTTATAGTCTTACTTTCACAACATTGGATTTCATGGCTGCATGCTGCTGCACTGTTTCAGCAGGAAATAGCCTGAGTATTGATTCAAACTTTAAGCAAGCACAACCACCACTGCTTGACAGTTATAACTAGTAATACGGCATGGAGCCATGCTCCCGTTGCGTTTGAGGTCTGATAGATTTGTTCGCATAAGGGTTGACTCTTGCGTCATCCCGAGGCTAAAATGTACCGCCTTCTGGCAATACAGACCCTGTTGAATTCCTTAGCAGTCAATTCAACCCATTATATTGCATATTTCCTTGCTCAATCACTGGGAGCTCCGGCTTTCAACCAATATTTGGTTGCATTGTCCAAATGTCGAAAACTCAGCAGTCGCCTTCCCCTGCGAGTCTCAGAGAGGAAAGCCTGAGTGGATCCGAGAAGAAACATTCTCTCCAGTCCCGTGAAATATTAACCGTGGGTGGGCTATGTGCTATTTCCTCTGCTGTGGTAGCAATTGCTGGATCAGTAGTATCGGAGCAGCGGTGTCTTTGATAGAAAGTGTGCAGATCATGCATAAGTATTCCAGGATTTGAAAACCCATGCAGCGCCAATGTGAGGGTTTATTGAATGTTATTAAAAGTATTGCCGTTTTCAGAAAAATTGGTACACGTGACTCATCAGCTGTTTTTTGCACCTCCCAAGCCAAAACTTCAGCAGCCCATAACTCAACAACTGCTAGTCCAAATCACTCAAGTCCGGTACTGTTGGAACGCCCTCGTCGAGGGCTAGGGTGCCCACCCAATTTGGGAATTCCCCCCATCAAAGATTTTATTTTGCGGACAGCCTCGCAGCAGGTCAGTGGGCTCTAGCACTGTAAATACTGCATGTACAGCTACCATTTTTTGAATGAAGACCCTTGCAGGCATTTGTGAGGGTGCCCCACCTGCAAAAATGCTCTGTTGTCGGTTCTTCCGCAGTTGAGCATGTGACTGGTTGATTTCTCACCACGACCTCTCTCTAGCTTATTCATCATGGTCCGTGGCAAACCACTGTCAGACGACCTTTGGGGTGCTATTCTGAATATGGCTCTGAGTCTAGATGTCCCAGCCATCTGCCAGTACACTGGCTGTAAAATGTACATGGTGCAACACATTCAGGAAGACTACCAGAAGAAAGGGACTGTAATGTGGGAAAATTTGCGGCAGGAGATGCAGGGGGCAAAGCGCAAAATGACACACTGTGATATTGGGGTGCGCTACTCTCCTACACCGCCATTTGAGATATTTATTTCTGAGATGTTTGGGCTAAATCTCGCAGAAATATCTGATAAAATATCTAACATAGGCTATGTAGATATCTCATGCACATTCCTAGCCTAATATAACTGGCAGATATTCTCAGAACATCTCCTAAGTGTCCCAAATAGTTGTCTTGTCTGGCGGTCCGAGGTCCACTCTGATCAGCGCACTTGATGAACATACAACCACCAAGAATGACAATTCAGATCACCCAGTACATAATATGGGAGCTCAGTGCAAGCTGACTGGCATGAGTCAGTGAGAAACAATACCGTTCCAAACAAATTTCGATGGTGACGAGTTGCGTGAGGGTTCAGAACACCCATTGCCCTCCCCCACTATCACCTTCACGTGGTGTCTTTCCATCACGTGACACTCGACGTGTCAACAACTGTTACAATGTGAAATTGCGACATGTCTCCCTTGCTCTGTGTGTTGGTGGGGGGGTAATCTGTTGATTTGACTGCTGAAATATCCTGAATCTGCTTTTGGGCCGGTATAAGTAAATTGATTGAAGATCATTGAACTGTAAGTGTTGTTCTGATATGGTACTACTGGGTACCCCTCTGCAGGGATCATCGAGCTGGGCTGAGCGTGTGGGGGTGGTTTTCACTGTTCAGATCACTGCTCTGTGTCTTCTGGACATCGTTTATCCCCCCCATTTTATATTTATTTGTACTGTTTGTAAATGTAGGGCTTGCAAGCCAGATCCGATGCAAGAAAAACATGGCAGACAGTCAGACCACCTCCCGACGCAAGGAGCATTCGTTCTGTTCCCAAATCATGAAGGCCAGTTGGCACGGGCTGTGTGATGTGGTAAACGTAAAAAGTAAATGCAAAATGCAGACCGCAGGGTTCGAACCCGTGAGTACGTAATCCGAAGGCCAAGTGACAGGCAGAGACATCAACCACTAGAGCATGGAGGGCATACCAGGTGTACTAGCTAGTTGGCTAAGTTCCTCCGCAACGGCTTCCCATCAAACAACTACCATATAAGGAAGGTGATTGTGGGGGAGGCGTGCATCAGCTGAGGATTCAGCATGTGAGTCTCCAGAGTCTGGGCATCTAATCCACATACTGAGATGGAAAGCTCAGAGAATTTAGCAGTCACAAGGATATCTGTGCTCTTTCCCTTTCAAAATGCAGAATTTTCAACAAGGTCCGTGCACTTTGTTTGTATGCATGTGGTTCAGTCACGTGCATGTTGCTCTGACTCGCTCTGTCACCTTGCCTTTCTCCCTCTTCCTGCCCCCAGGATCTTTCTGCTTTCAACGTTCAACACCAGGTTCTTCTCTCCAACTTTGCTCATGCACAAGCCTCGAGACCCCAGGCCAAGCCCCACCTCTGTCTACAGCTTGATTGTTTCGTTCCAAACACAATACATGCCTCTGAAGGTTTCACCCAACATAAGGCATCTACCAACACCATTTAATAGCTCAAGCAGTATCATGTGGTGCTTGAAGACCTTTAATCGCCTTTAATCGCCTTCCACCAGTCAAACTGCAAACTCTGAGACAAGGTGCACCACAGGATCGTGAACCACAATGAGTGCCACACTGCGAAGCTTGTTCCACTTCAATACAGGTCTTAAAGCCTCAAGCCGAATTTATGTGAATGATGCACATAAAGGCCTGGCGGAGTTTAGTTGCACAGGAGATGTGGGAACAGCGATGCAGAGGATCGAGGTGGATGTGGTGGACTATAGGGAAATTATGGATATAGATCAGAACGAGGTACGCAACACCCTACTAATGTCTTATTTGCGGCACTTACAACGGACCTGAGCTGCTGGACCATGGATGGGTCCACGAACGACCAGCGCCCTTCACACCGCCGCACACATACTTGCCATCGTCCCGACACAGACATCCTGGATTGTGTTGTTCACATCCCCCAAGGCCGACGCCACAGGCCAATTCGGCGACATACTTTTTACATTCCTTTCTCCGTAGATCTGTGCACTTCCTGTTCCATCCACATGTGGTTCCAAAACATCCGAAATTTGTTGCATTGAAGGCCTGAATGCCATTGTCAGATACTGGTGTTTAGATGTGGTGCATATGTCGTGGGATATCGATGAAATGTCTGGTGCGACATCTCAGAAATATTGTTCTTAAAAAAGCCTGTGGGGATTGACTCCGCAATGTTTTCAACATGTTCTAGGCAATATCCAAGTAATATTTGAGGAAAAACATCCTGAACACATGGTTTTCAAATGGCAGTGTACTGTAAATACTTGTACCGTAGCAACCAACCGACCCACCATGACATCACGAGCGGATTTGGGCAATGCAACCAGCCCAATTTTCACCGTGACGGTTGAAATTTCGGCAACCCAAAAACTCAACACGCACTTGATTTTGGCTGTAGATGGGATGCTCAGGTCCAATACACCACATAATAATCAGGGGGGAGAGGTTTGGAGGATTTTCCGTGATTTTTCAAGGCGATTTGGGGCCATTTAATTTAATTTTTTTGCATGTCATGGCACAAAGCTAGGCAACCAGCCTCATCGTGACCGTGACACAAGGGAGGTTTCGGCAACGCAACCGACCCCATCGTGACTGTGACGGTTGCTATGGTACAAGTATTTACAGTAGGAGCTCCTTACAACACTAAATTTTGTTCTAGTTTCTGACTGGTCTTGTCTGACACAGTCTGGACATGTACTTAGAAGAACTTCATGAGATGCTGGAAGAAACTTCGGGCAAGGAGGTCAGTGATCCAACCATATGGAGGAGCTTGAAGTACAGTGGATTTACGATGAAGGTGTGTTATTATATTTCTGTTTCTCATACCGGATTGACAGAAAATTAGCTCACTCGTGATGCTTTGGAGAAAAGCGAACTCAAAAGGGCAGCATTTCGTTATGCCTATGGGTCAGAGTACACCCCTGAGCAGACAGTGTTTGTCGACGAAAGCTCTTTTGACCGACACACATCCATTCGGAATTGAGCATGGGCTCTATCCGGTCAACGCACAATTTGCAAGTGTTTCTTCGTTCAAGGACAGCAGTAAGCTCAATAATAATTCGTTCTACTACTCTAAGCACTGCCTATAAGGTACTCTATGCTTCCGGCGCTCTCGCTTGATGGCATACTTCATGTGAAAATTGTGGAGGGTTCCTTCACCTCTGCTCTCTTCTACGAGTTTATCAAGGGTCTTTTGGAAAGATCATATGAACCCCTTTCCTGCAAGGAACTCGGTACTTATCATGGATAATGCTCGCATCCACAAGGATTTAGTGATAGCAGAACTCATTGAAAGCCGGTGAGTCCCGAAATGCTAGGTTTTCTATATCTATTCACACATCATTTTCTGAGGGGCATGATAATGCTATTTCTACCCCTCTATTCACCGGATTAAAACCCCATCGATCTCGTGTTCTCTGCTATCAAATCTTCTGTGTGCAGGGACGGAACACTTGGTCAACTGGACATCAATCAGAACGAGGACAATACTTATGTTTATATCTATCTTATTGATGCTGCTTTTTCAATCACGGTGGACGATGCATTGGGATTTTATCATCATTGTGGTTATGTATAGTAGAATATTGTAGTGGGCTAATAGAAGCTTTATTACAACGAATGGATTCCAAGAAATAATTTCGTGCCCGTTTATTGGCTTCATTGAGAA
>JARKIE010000854.1:0-22110 GCA_029378255.1 Mycena rosella
TTCCGCTCCTCGCGAGATGCGCGTACTCGCCATTATATGTATGATCTTCGGGTTTGCTCGTTATTCCGGTCACACAGCCTTTCAGGCTCTCGTTTTAAAATTCCTAAAGGGTCTCCGTAGGTAGGCGCGTCGCGTCATCGGCGGGCGATGCGGGTGCTGTTAATCCTCAGTCTAGGGACAATGGTATATGTTGGCACCGGACCCACGCCCGGAAGATCACTCGAGTCAGCACCTAGCGGCGTCTCTCGATCGTGCTTCCGCAGTCCTCGTTACCGGCATATTAACAGTGATGTCTCCAGAATGCCAGTCACTTCAACAGCCTTTCAAGTTCTATTCTCATCCGCAAATAATTTCTGACTCGGGGTCCAATACATAGCCCATCGTGAGATTATCTATCACCAACCTCCGCCCACGACATTGACGATACGTCCGAGGACAATGCCCCATCGCTGGACACTCTCCATTCCTGATACCGACGCATATGCTGAATGACGTCTCCGCGCACATCCATCGATAGATATCATGCAGCGCAAGCACGTTTCTCACGTAAAAACTGCCTTCCATTTCGCGGCCAAGCGGGCATCCCAAGGGCATCGCAGCAGCTGATGTTGTTTGTTATCAACGTTGCCCGAGTCGGGTTACTTATAACTCGCCCAAGCTCCCGTCCCCATTCGCTGCGCGTCAACTGATTCAGGTGTTAATCCGGGCGCCTTGGCCTTGACGCAGCGACGAATCCTGCCTGCGCACATTCGCGACGACGCGCGCGTCAGCTGGGGTGTCTTAATTGCAGGTACGGCATCGCTGTGATCCGTTCCCCAACTCCAATGTCATCGCGGAGATGATGGTCCTCCCGATACACTTATCGTGGGTGTGCGAACAGAATCAGTGATAGAATACCCGCGGCCAGCTGACAGGTTGACGATGGCAGATTGTATCGCAGATGCGGCAGCCGAGCGGCTCGCCACAACTGCGTTTGCACGTCAAGGTGTGTGGGTTTGATCGTCCTGATAAGATGGTGCTGAGGTTTATTTGTGGCGCGGGCTAGAAGACGAGACGGTGTTCTTTTCTCTTGCGCCGCTGCTTTTAGAGGCAGACTGCGTCGTCCCAGGAGCCAGCGCCGCGGTAGCGAGCAGGTCAGTGCAAAAATAGGCCGACCGACGTGCGACACGGCTGCCGTGCTGTGAGAGTGGGATTATCTCTGGATAGTACTCCGCAGCCGGGCTCTGGATATTTCTGAGACCCTCTCACTCACGCGGCCTGCAGGCCCTGCATCGGGATAGACGCAAGCCCGCGCAACTCTCCGATTCCAAAAAACTTTGCATTACACGCCGATCGCGACGTGTCTCGCGCGTTACCTGCAGAATTCTCGCTCAACGCAAGTCTATTCCCATTCCCATTCCCTTCCTCCTTCGCATCCTCACAAACCGAGCAACGCAGCCAACTGGCCAGCGAACGCGCCTCGTTTCCCCATCCTTCCACCCTTCTTGCCCGCCCTTCCATCTTTCCAAATTCTGAAAACGTACGGCCGACCCGAATTGCGAATCCCCCGTTTTCGGTTACGCTCGCCCAGCGCGTCACCGCCAGCTTCCACCCGAATCCGGTTATAGGTAAGTCATAACGCTGCGCTGCCAGGCACGCGTCTCCCACGAGGCTCAACCTGCGTCCGAATCGGGGCGCGATGATTGATCCTGCCAGCCAGGCGGGCTGTCAGTCAGGCTAATGCAACGGCGCTGCCCTGAATATCATCCCATCCTGCGCCCGCCAATCCACCTATCAATGTCACGGCAATTTGACCAGCAGCGCGATCGCCACCCTCGTCGTCGTGACGCCAATATATCTTTTAATATTTCAAAGTCTACGACGTTCTGCACGCGCTGTAATCAATGACGCGACGTCCGACGCCCGAGGCGGGGATGTCGAATCTCGATGTGAAAGGGAATTGCAGGGCGAAACAAGACAAGATAGAAAGCAAGCGGCGCGCGCGCGGCTATTGGTGGGCGTAGGACTCCGATGCCGCAGGACAGACGTCCTTCGGTGCTTCGCTCGCCTTCGCGGGAGGTGCTTCTGCTCGCGTCCTGTGGCATCGCGGATCCCTGCTAGCGTCGTACGTCACGATTCCTATTAGGCTCGTCGTACGCATCATCCAAGATTAATGAACCGGTCACTTGAAATTCGCAGAGACTCTCCACCCCGGGCTCGCCGCAATTAATCATTAATCCATATTAATCGATAATCAAGCGTGCAGATCCTACCAGGGATCGCAAATTATACCTTCAAGTTAAAGGACGGCATGTGCAGAAGCTCCCACGCGGATCATGCCTTCAATTTTCTAATCAAATACACGAAATCAATTGCCTCGTCGACCTCAATTCCAATTCCGCTCGGGCATCCCGTACTCCGGGCTGATGCAATCACTCGCCTGAATATCCAATTAATTATGCTGCACCGCCGCACGCGGGCGGTTATCGCCGAATTTCGTATCGCGATGCGACGAATGTGCTCGATGAGGGCGCCATCACAAAAAAATTGCTCGTGTGATCGAAGAAAAAGGCTCCTGATGGCGGCCGGTGCCTGCACGCTTTCCTGGGGCTTGGCGTGTGGGCGCTGTGTGGGTTTGCGGTGTGGGATTTTCACGGTCTGGGAGGTTGAAGTTGAACATCGGATTCTGGAGAATGCTCAAGTGACCGCTCGGATCCCGCGCTCCTGAGGCGGGCGCTCATGTGGGGAGATGGGCGGAGGTGGAGCTGCCCCACGCAGGCCATTCGTTTCGCGTTCAGGTTTCGCTTTTCTATGCGCCCACCACCACTAATATTCTATACGGACCATGGTGGAGCGCCGCCTTGACGATGTGGTGTGGTGCACCCATATTCTAGCGCTCCCATTGAATGGCATCGAACTAGTAGCGCCGATGGATCGAGCGCCAAGCCCACACACATCGGACCCCTATGCGCTTTCTTTCTTCCGTTCCTCTCTTCCGGATTAAATGTTATCGTCGCACTCTGAGTCCGCGCATTTCGTTCAACTTTGCGCTGTCAATCGACTCTATCAACGTCGACTTGGAATTTGTTAAACCGCCTAATGAATGTATGGCGATCCAAGGTACATGGAAGAAACATATGCATCAAAAAAAAAACGCAAGTTGATCCTCGATTGCTGGAAATCAGCTGCAGGATCAAATCAATTATTATAATTAATGAACGCGCCCTCGGCAGGGCGACATCTCAACACCCAGTTGAGCTCGATTAGTTGCACGATTATCATCGAGGGTTGAGCAGAATAATAGTATGGATTCTGATGGACGGAAGATGGAAGATGCGAATAAACCACACAGGGATCTTCTGTTCGTTGCTGGATCAATCGTCAATCGTATCGTGGTGCGGGTTGAATCAATCTTATTGTCCCTTCATCGAATCAATAATTATATCGTGGTGCGGGTTATCCATGTCCCTCCGTCGATTTCAGTCATCTCTTCGTTGAATCAGTGGTACTTATTCCGAGATATTTACGCTTGGCGGCGGCGATCATGGCCTGGGCCGAGATGCCGTCAATCCCGTGATTCGATCAGTGATCGTGTCCTTATCGGGAAACGGTTCGCGAGCTGCTCGCTTCGGCCGCGGCCTCCGCGATCACGCGATCACGACGTGCCCTCGTCGCGCGGCTCGCGCGTCGCGGCCTCTCACTGAGTAACTCACTCAGTCGCACTTTCTGTCTGGATACACTGGATTCAAAGAAAGCTTCAGAAGTCAGGGCAAGTTTAAAACCCAAAGAAATATATAATAAACCGAAGGAATAGACATTAGAGTAGATAGAGTAATTAATAAAGTATTACGGGAGGGAGAACCAGAAGAAAAATGTAGGAATGTAACTCTGGCACCTATTTTCGAGGAGTCACTTCACCTCTGGTGCGTCGTGCAGCAGTGACAGCGGCCAGAAGTTTGGACAGTCCCTCGTTGGCTTCCGGATATGCCGCAAGAAAAGAAACATCATCAGAATTGTGGCTGCAGACTCGGACGTGTGAGAAGCAGGTCCATTATTACGATGAAAGAACATACCGAGTGATGAATTCTGTCGCAATAACCATGCGGTTGTGGCGCTTCATCTGAAAACATTTATTTACTCCCGTATAGTGTTCCTTTGGCCAGTCTTTCAACGGTTTGTAGAGACCATGAGTAGAGTCCCCTGTTAACCAATGCTGGACAACAATTCTCCATGAGTCACGGCTAAGGGAACGGCTCCCGTCTGGGAGTAGGACAGGAATGTCCGGAACAATCAGCCCCGGAGTTGGAAGGGGACGTCCGGCTGATGATGGCATCGGGGAAGGATGAGGGGCGCCTGGAAGCTGGATAGATACCAGTGCACCGGTAGCGGTCGGAAGCTGAATGGGAACTAGTGCACGGGTCGCAGCCGATGGGAAAGGCGAGAAGAAGCCAGGTATGGGTGACTGATTGAACGGAAAGTAGGGTTGACGCGATGGACTCGGCTCTGGTGCGACTGGAGCAGAAGAAATGGGACCTGACCATAGCACAGCACTTAGCATTTTTATATAGCAAGCACAGAATGAAGGACCTTACCGTTATGTAGCGAAACAATGCTATTCACAAAACTAGACATCATGCCGGCCATCGTGCGCATATCACCCGAAAGTGATTGGTATAACAGCGACAGCTGTTCGGTTGTTGCGGGAGCAATCACAGATGCTTCGCCGAGGAAGCTCTTGTGCACAGCAGGCTGCATGGGGAGCAACATTCCGCTGTAATCATCTTCGTACGTGTATAGCTCATCAAGTAAATATTTGACGAGAGTGTCACGCTATCAAATGAAAACAGGTGAGTACACCAGTCTGAAGTGCAATGCAAGACCCACATGTTCGCCCTCAGCCCAGCCTCCCCACCATCGAACCTGGCGAAGAGTCCAGCGTCTGCCAATAGGGGCAAACATGAATCTGTATTGCGCACCCCCGCGGCGAAAGCAATGGGTGGAAAATGTTCCATTCTGCTGGGGCAAATCCGCACCGGCAGCAAATTCTTTGATCCATTTATTCACATCGTCATGCGAGAGATGTTCCCCCACTTGAACAACACCGTTTGCACCGATCGCAGGGAATATATAATCATCGGGGCGAAGCGGCCGCTCATACACTTCATCCTGGAGATACTGGCGCCACTTCGGCAACCAATGATATGCATCGCAGGCAGGAAGGTCCGGCTGCGAGCAGATCTTGTATCGTCCACCTATTCTGGATCAGCGGGTTTTATTTGGGGAAAACGAGTGAAGGTACTTCGAAGATCAGTTTCCTTTTTGGTCTTGTTAATTCGCTTCTGCCAGCCTTTTCGGTTGGTTAGGTGAAGCTCAAAATACGGAAGCATTGATGCACGGGGATCCTGCAATCCAAAAGAAAGGTCTTTCTCTTGCAATTTGACCAACTCAAAATTTCTAGATGCGACACAATCAGATGACTTCATATCAACAAATGACCCTTACCTCGACCAAACTGTCCACGCCGTTGACGCGAATGCCTTGAATTCCAAATGCTTCGTCTTCAAGGCCTTCTGCTCATGTGTTTTGGACGGAGAGTTGTAGCTGGATGGCGGGCAGACTTTATCCGACCACCCAAATATTCTCTCCATGAATTCCTCGGTCATCGCGAGCGAATGCTTTCTCTCGCCGTCGTCTTTCCCACACTTGTTTTTAATTGATTCCATCGTGTCCTCGACCTCTGAGGAGTCCACAGGGTTCCCCTCCCAGCGAGAATTGGCCGTGTTATAATGCCATCTCCCCCGGAATGTGTCGCCGTCTCTGTGTATGTATATCAATTATACATCAATTACAATTGCACTGGAACGAGACTTACACAAACTTCCACAGCCGTTTCCAAGCTGCCCGAGCTGTGTCTGCAGTCTGAATCTTTTTCCTTGGTGGAAGATCTTGTAAACAAGGTAGAGGGCAAGAACTTTGGGTGAATGCTCATTGGGGTGTCATCAAGCGCGTTCTTGAATTCTGGTGCATCAAACTTGAAAGACTCGTCCGTGGTGCTGTCCTCGGGCTTGTAGTCAGGCTCCCCAACATCTGGGCCATGGAATCCGGCCCTTCCGGGCCATCCGCGAAGTCGTCGTCGTCGTCGTCGTCACTGTCAGAATCCGAATCTTCGTCTGCGGTAGTACTGGATTTTGTCTTCCCCTTCGTCCCCTGTGCTGTCTTCCCCCAAGAGACATGGTTAACCACTTGCGGTGGCTGCTATGACCTGGTCATATTTCTTGGTCGTTACTTCTGCTTTGCCGTGCTTTTTCATGCCGGTTTGCTGGGAGCGCGCTGATGTTTTCCAGCGTGGCCTGGCCAGGTTGAGCTAGAAGACCGCGAATTTTCCCCGTTGACACCCTGTACGGGTTTTGAGGCTTTGCGCGTGGGCTGCTTTGGGTTTTCGGCATAGTCGATGGTGTATTGCGGAGGCAAAGAGTGTTTCAGGGGCTTGTTTGCCAATGTTTTTATTGGTGGTTACTGCTACGGGATGCGAGAGGTGAAGAGAGACCAGAGTTTTTCGGAATTAAAGAGCAATAGTATAGTAGTCACTCAAATTCCCTTAGCTTTTTCTAACGAAGGGAGGGGAAAATACCCGCCAAATGTGCGCAGCGTCACGTCATGTGCGCAGCGTCACGTCATGTGCGCAGCGATCCTCCCGAAATGAAGCTGCATAGCTAGCCAGCAGCACACACTACGCAGGGCATGAACTCATGCCTACGAAGAGAGTGCTGCAGGTTGCATGCATGCTTCCTAGATTTGCGACCTGAAGCTGAGACTCAGAGAGCAGTCCCATCAGCGCTCACCATGACAACAACGAAGTGAGTCGGATGGGGCTGGTACAACAACCCAATATCCACCTTGCTAAGATTGCGAGGATTCTGTTGATGCTTTAGTTGAACGGATGCCAGCAAGATTTGGCAGAGATCCACGTACTTTCAGCACTGGCCCTGCTGGGCATATGTCGGGCCGAATGCCGCGACGGCGGCGACGGAGATGGTCCGGGTGTGGCAAAACCAGATAGAAGTCTTTGTAGGGTCCAATGGTGCTCTAGATATGTTTTAAGGGATTTGGACAGGATTTGACAAAGATTTTCGCACTTTTGAAATTGACCCAATTGAGTATCCTCGGGCCGAAGGCCGCAACGGCGGCGATGTAGCTGCCTGGGGGCGTCAAAACGACCGGATAATGGTCTTGCGCAGGCTCCGATGGTGCTGTAGGTACATTAGTCTAAGGGATTTGGACAAGATTCAGTTAAGATTTTCGCACTTTTGGAAATGACCCAATTGGGTATCTCTTCGGGGCGAAGACCGCGACAACGGCGACATATTTGATCCAGGGTGACGAAACTACAAGATATTCATCTTAAATGAGCTCCAATGATGCTGTAGATACTTTAGTTTTAAGGGATTCGAACAGGGTTTTGGTACTGACCCAATTGGGTCTCCCCGGGTCGAAGGCCGGGACGGCGGAGACGTAGCTCGCATGGGAGTAGCACAACGATCGGATAAGCGTCTTACGTGGGTGCTGCGTTATTTATGGGTTGTTAGGGTGCTGTATGTTGCTTAGTTCGAGGGATTTGGGGAAGAATTGGCGGAGAACGACTCACCTCTGCATTGTCCAGACATAAGCACATCGGGCGACGGCGCTGGCGCGTTTCGACGTTGGGGCGCGCAGACGCAGTGGGGTGTCAGTTCTAGGGTCCTATTGAAGTGGTAAGCTCTTTTGATGAAGGGATTTGGACAAAAACTGGAGTACTCACATGGATTCTGTCCGGAGGTCTTGAGCTGATGCCATCAGCGTATCGGACGGCGGCGGCAACGCGTTTCGAATCGGGGGCACGCGAACGTAGCAGGACGTCGTTGTGTACATTCTAATGAAGAGGTAAGCCCTTTGGATGAAGGGATTTGGACAAAAAATGGAGTACTCACAATGGATTCTGTCCGGAGGTCACCAAATGATCACATCCGCTCATCGGGCGATGGCGCCGGCGCGTTTCGACGTTGGTGAGCCACGCAGATGCAGCGGGGAATGGTTGGGTGCGTTCTAAAGAAGAGGTAGGCTGTTTGGATGAAGGGAATCGGGCAAAAATTGAAGGACTCACGATGGATTTGGTCGACATCATCACATCAGCCCATCGGGCGCCCGCGTCTGCACTCCCACACCGGATGTCCGGTCCCAGGATGGCTGACGCGCATGGACTGAGAGGGTTCCTAGCCTCCAAATCCATCCACGTCATCTTCATAGGCAACTGGCAATCTGTAAGATTGCCTACCTGCACTTTTCCTGTCCCCGAAGACACGGAAAGTGCAGGTAGGCAACTAAATGGTTGCCGGTATCGCGGTTATTGCGGGGTGATGTGAACAGGCGACGCTGGCGGGGCGTTATGCTCGAGGTCTCAACGAAGACCTATAGGAATGCTACAGAAATTAGCGAAGGACCAAGATACAAAGAGACTTGGGGTGCATACCTTACGGATGCCCGAGCGGCCACTTCCTTGCGTTGGCAAGCGACGCCCGGCATCCGGAAGTCAGAAGGTGTCGTGGGGGTCCCGCAGGAGCCAGAGCTCGCAGCACGACCTTCGGCAGCCGCCACGCGTATGCGCCCGGAGTATCGGGGGACTTGCCGCTGGGGGCTCCTACGCACCTCGTCCGGAATCGCGGGCGGCCGTGCAGCACATCCCAGCTCCTGCTCGCGGCTGAGTTTGGTGCTCTCGCCCGGGCGGTGCTAGCCAATTTGGGCTCGCGCTTGCGCTGCTCGGTTTGCGAGACTGCAGTGCGGCGCAATGTAGAAGGTAGCCAAGGCCCTGGACAGGATACTCGGTGGTTAGGTATCGCTTGCACCATCTTCTCTTGAAGTGAGGTTTCGTGCCCGCACCACGGGAGCTGCACAAAAGCTCACCCAAAGCTCCCTCACCCTGACCTTCTACAGTGTCGACGCGAGGCAACTTTGGGAGAGATAGTAGGACCCAGGGATGTCGACGTGGCCCATAGAGTGTGCGAAATGGCAAAGGGCAGATGAAACTGAGGCAACTTGAAGCATCAGCAAGAAAAGAAGCACCTGTGCCACACTCTACATACCTGGCCCGGATGCATCAAACGTGTAACCGTGCGCTTGCGAGTTACGAGGCCAAGAATGGTGAGGAGACATGGCGTTGGTCGTGGATGTCACTGGTGAGAGGAGGTTATTTGGTTCTGATTGGCGACTACTTTCTGCGCTCCCACCTGTCGTCCCGTCGGTTCTTGCATTCTCCCGGGCTCTGAGCTCCATTGGAACGCGTTATATCGTGATTTAAGACGAATGGATGTAGGTCGAATTTTCTGGGGGCAAAACTACCCAGTGGACACGTAGAATGAATATTTTTACGGGAGAAAGTAGATTTGGTGGGAGTAAGTCGCGTAAGGACTTACGCCCGGGATATTTACGATCTTTACGGTAAAATCGTAAATCGGCCCACGTGTACGGTCTAGGGCCTTCCATAGGCGGTAAATCTATCAATACCGTTAAGCGGCTGATCGTGATTTACTTTCCAGAACTTACCGTGTTGTTTTCCTCTCGGCGCGTCTTGCAGGGCGTTTTAAGCTTATAAAATCCTCCGCCAGGTTCTAAACTAAAGGATAGGGAAAAAAAACGCGTCAAACTGGGAATTATCGGTTGGTTTGAGTGTGCTGAGCCCGCAAGCCAAGCACCACTGTTGGCTGATATACCAATGGTGATATGGTTCTTGGAGGTGTTTTTGTCCACATAAATCCTGTAATTTCAGCTCAGGATATCCTTCATTCCGTTTCAACCGCTTTTCTGTCTTTTATATTGGTAAAACTTCAATTCGGGTGTGCATATCATAGGGCATCATTTCACGGAGAGTTGCCTGAATAACAGGCTATTTCTACCCAGCTATCAACTGTAAAGTGGACAATGGAGTAGAATGAACCTCTAAATGAAGTCAAGAGAGCTTCATGAGTAAATAGAGCCCATAGTTGGGATGTAGTAGGAAGGTTTAATGAGATCATAGCCATAGCAGTTGTATCAGGCCCGAATCCTGCTGCAATTTAAAAGCTGGGGGGTCCCGCCAAGTTCGCTATCAATTTGGTAGGAAAATGGGAGGCATGTATGCAAGCCTGCGACAGAGTTCTGTGGTGCGAACATAGGAAATGAATATAATATTGTAGGGTTAAATCTAAGTTATAGACAACATTATTGCTCGTATCTTCTCTCACACCATTTGTACCTGCTCTCACATAGCTTCAAAAATCCTGAAACCTCTCGAAAATCACCTGAATGATATGCAATAATCCATGGACGCCTAACCACTGATTTCGGCCCCATTTTTTCAGTTCCATCTCGTAGACACTTCGGAAGTGGGGGTAAGAACATACAGCGAAAAGGACAATGAGCTGCTGGACTTCACCACAGTATTAATCTGATGATATGAGCTTGAGCTTCACTTCACTTATCACAGAAAGAACAAATGTGCTTCAACCGGACAGAAGTGAGGAACTTCGACCGGACAAAAGCGGGAATCTTCAATCGGACAAAGCGGGGGATCTTCGATCGGACAAAGTGCGAATCTTCGATCGGACAAAATGGAGGTTATTTTGAGGATCTCCGAACGAAAATAATGGTGATTTTTGAATTATTCGATTGAAGAGAATGAAGATCACGGTTCAATTCATTCGACCGGATAGAACTGGATTTTCAATCGGACAAAATGGAAGTCTCAATCATTTGCTCTTGATTTTGGCCTGGTACCATGTGTTTGGGCCGCTGAGGATGCATCAGACACCATTATAAGTACCATAGAGTTCAATGGATATCCTTATACAGTGTCTACAAAATTACTAGCTCACAAACACCTACACAGAACCCCAAATTTGGCTCCAACAACCTGGTTCAGGACCCAAAATATTGCGGAAACAGCATTTGATGCTCAAATATTTATGCTGTATTTATTAATGTCTCATGGAAAGAGTGGTGCAACGGGAACAGCGGTAGTACGCTGCGCGCGAACGCGACGCGACGACATCACGGGGCACGTGCTTCCCCTTTGGGAACTGAGCTCCTGATGAACCGACTCGTATCACCGCCACCATTTACGGTGACATGTCCATCAATTTAGTCACACGCGTAAATATACGGATATAAAGAGACTTACTGTGGTGCCTTCCGATAAATCAACCGATGTCATCGAGCGTGACGCAATCGGTTTCGTCGTGGGCTCCTATCCTCCCCCACCCCGAAAAACAATGGGCCCAAGACATCGGCAGGAGCGCCTCAAACAGGAGTGCGGCGCCGGTGATTTCGCGCTCTGAACGAGGACAAGAACGAAAGAGAATGTACGAGAATGTAATTGTGAATGTCATCAGGGTAATCATTGTAGTTCATTGAGGAATTAATTTAGAGCGGAAGTGTGAAGGCTTTCGGAAGAGGCGGCGGCGATCGAGATCGAGGCGAGCCAAGACATTGCGGGTGGCGGGATTCGGGATTCGGGTCGGAGCGGGGCGGGTCATGGGTTGAGGCGGGTCGGAGTGCGCGCCGCGAACATGCAGCTCCGCATTTAGATTCAGCACAGCAAAGGCGCTTACGGTACGTATGACCGCGGCGCCCCTGTGTCTTTGTACTCAGTTTGGCGCGCCCGACTACGCGGACGACAACCGACAGAGACAAGGAGACAAGGGCACGTGTATAGAAAGAAGACAGATAAGGTGATAATTGAAGACAAGGATAGAACGTAACACGTAGTAGCCGCCAGACACCGCAACGCTATTAGCCACTGGACCGCGCGCGGGGCCCGAGATTAAGAGATACACCGACATTAAGAAGTAGAGAAGAATGCGAGATCGCGGGATTACGAGCTCGAGACGGTGCAGGGAGAGACTTGGAGTCGGGGAACGTAACTACGACACGAGTTGAACCACTGGCGACAATTGCAACCGCGCGCGTTGTTGGAATAATCCGAGGTTGTGCTTCACGCGGGATCACGAGTTCGAGACGGAGCAGGGAGAGACTTGGAGTCGGGGAACGTAACTACGACACGAGTTGAACCACTGGCAACAATTGCAACCGCGCGCGTTGTTGGAATAATCCGAGGCTGTGCTTCACTCGGGACCAGGGAATAGCAAGCTAGGCTTTCGTGTTGGGCTGAGCTCTGCAAGCACAGGCCCCGTGAAGCCCCTGCCAAGGGTTGTCCAGAAAATTGGATTTTTGAGAGCGAAAATTCCGTCCGAAAATTGGATTTTTCAGACCAGGGTATACGGCAATTTCGGCGGCCTTCGTGTCAAAAAATGTGATCGATGAACTGATTTTCAGCCACAATCAAAATCGGACATTCCCAGGGCTGTACATGCCAGGAAACGGCCTCAAGTTCTTGCGAAAATCTAACATGAAAAGCCTCCGATTTTTGGGGCGAGCCATGTGACCAGCCTTGTGCGGCTTTGGATTTTTGAGGCCGAAGCCTGCCAGAAAGTTGGATTTTTGAGGCCACAATTGGGTGCTTGTGACGGACAACCCGAGCTTCACGGGGCCTGCAAAAACGTAAGGATTACAAACGACCATGCGGTACTCATATATCTTCCAAGGATGGAAACGTTAAATTTCCAGAACATTCGCCGTCGAGTGAATAATCCCAACACGCGCTGCCGTGCGGTATCGCGTGAATAATCCCAACACGCGTGAATCGTGCGGTATCGCGCGAACATCCCAGCTTGTCTGACTGCCGGTCGTCACGGTGGTTCATTACGGTTGATATGGGCGGATTCGGAAGGGTCGTGCCAAGGAAGAAGAGGTGAGCTGATGAAATAAATATAGTAAAGTTGAACCAGAGTTGAACACGCATCAGCCGCGCCATCATGTGCATCAGCCGGCGCTTAGCGCTGGGCGCTTGCCACTATGGCGGACTTCGAGCCCCAATCGCGCCCCGCAGAGGATGGACGGGTACGCTGGGCTTTTATACAGGCGGGAGCCCCTCGCCGCGCGCGGGTGAGGGGCGGCACGCGTCGCG
Organism: Mycena rosella; assembly: GCA_029378255.1. Lineage (NCBI taxonomy): Eukaryota > Fungi > Basidiomycota > Agaricomycetes > Agaricales > Mycenaceae > Mycena > Mycena rosella. The sequence continues at coordinate 13,013 of JARKIE010000854.1, forward strand.
CTCCTCAGCCCGGCTCCTGGAAAACCTCCTCCTCCGCGCATTAGACTCCGCCCTCCTCTGGAAAGCGTCCGGCGCCTTGGCCCCAGCCCTCCTCTTCCGGAGTGCGGGAATGCGTCCGTCCCCTCTCCCAGCCGTTGCGTTAGGTTCCGTCCTCCTCAACCTCCTCGACCTCCTTAGCCTGCTCCGAGTCTCTTCCTCCAAGTCAGACTCTCTCTGAAATCCTCCGTGCTGTGTCTCCTCAAAATGGCTCATCGTCGAACGCGTCCGTCCGGCGCAGATATCCCTACCTGGTAGAATCCGCCGCGCCCCTCAGCTCCGGTAATACCATGCAGCGCGCAAGATACCCCGCGCCTCCTCTGACGCTGGATTAGCCTCCGTCCGCAGCACGCCTCCTCTGCGCCTCCTCAAACGGGCTCCTCGCAGAATGCGTCCGCCTCCCCACCAAATATATCCCGCTCCTCTGGGACTTGCTGTCCCGCGTTAGATTCCGCCGCGTCCGGTAACGCGAATGCTAATGCTAATTGCGGCGCACAAGTCACGATACCCAGCGCCTCCTCACTCGACACTGCATCCGGGCTCCTCAACCGGCTCCTCGTGCATTAGACTCGGGCCTCCTCAAGCTGGGATACGTCCGCCCTACTCGCCAAATACCTCCCGTAGCCCTCCTCTGAAAGCCTTGCCGTTCCGCGTCAGATTCCGTCCTCCTCCTAGTGTACAATGTGTCCGTCCGCACGCAAGATATCCCGTGCCTCCTCAACTTGGCGCGCTCCTCTGATGCTGGGTTGGACTCCGTCCGCCGCACGCCTCCTCTGCGCCTCCTCAAATGGGCTCGTGCAAAATGCGTCCGCCGCCTCAGCGCGAATATATCCCCGTGCTGTCTCAGATCCCGTCCACCTGAACTGAGCTCCGGGCACGGTTCCTCGAGTGCAGCACGTGCGCTGAGCGCTCCTGGGACTCCCGTTCTGCTCCCTGTGTCGTTCGTGCTTTATGTCGGTCGTGCTTTTACTGCCATTTGCTTAGTTCCGCGAAAGCGCGAAAACGTGAAAAAAAAAATCGCCGATCGCCGGCGGACGATGCTGGATGGCGCCGTGCACCTTGGATGCCAGGGAAAGGATTCCAACTGGAGTTTTAATCTCGTAGCACCATTTACAACGTCGCCGACTCCCAAATGGGACACTTCTTGAACTTCGGCATCGTCCGCCGACGATCACGTGAGGCCGTGAAACTTTTTTCTTCTTCTTTTTTCGCGTTTTCACGGAATTAGCAAACGGCAGTATGTTGCTCGCGGTTTTATGTTTGCTCTCGTCGTTTTTTTCGGCGCGACCCCTGCTTCGATCTACTCCCCGCCGCTTTAATCTACTCCTCATCGGTTTCAGCACCGACGCACCCTCGCGGAAACGCCCGATGCCTCTTCACGAAATGCCCGACGCCTCCTCGCGAAAAACCCCCCGCCCCTCGGCTCCTACGCGTCTCGCTCCCTCCTCGCGCCCCTCCCCGGAAACACTTCCGCGTGGGTATACAAGTCGGGCGTTCGACGTCTGTGTAGGGAGTACGCCACTCTTTGACTGCGTCTACTCGTAGTCAACTGGGCGCCTCCCGATCAGGGATACCCGCATTACCGCATTACGCCACCTCGGTCCACTCCCGATTTTCATATGTTGCGTCCATCCCGGACGTTCCGGCTGTGGCACATTTAATTCTCGCGTATGCTGTCAAAGATCGACAGCAGGGAAGGGATTGAACCAGAGAGCATTTCTTTGAATTATTGTCCTGATTATGATTATCCATAGCTATTTGATATTTCTACTTGAGATTTCAGCGCAATTAAGGGACCTCGACATAGCACAATAGAGTCGAACAGAGAACAAGGCCGGGGCTCGCCGTTGACGACGCTGCGCCACACACTAAAAAAGTAGTGGAGTACAAGAAACGCAAGACGCAGAACGAGAGACAAAACACATACAAGCCGGGCGATCTGCAGCGGGTTGCGCGCGAATTTCAATCGACACTGCCCCGTCTGAATCGCACGGGCCCGATATGGACCCGAGACTGGATCGATCGGGTGTGTGATGGGATCTGGGAGATGGTGAGATCGGCAGCAGCCCCGATTTGCAGGTGCCTGTCACACAGCAGAGGCGTCCCGTTTTGGAGAAGCTTTCGAAGGTGATGTCGCATTCGGATTCGGAAGGCGACTCGGGCTCGGACGCGCGGCGGTGACTCGGGCGGTCTGGTTTGCTTGCGATGCTGTTTCGAAAGACTGACGACGGCGACGAGGGCAGCTCTTGAAGATCCAAGATAGCACTCGGATGAGCATTGGTGACCTTTGGTGATCGACTTGTGTCTGCGATCGCATCCGCGTATTTCACCATCCCCAAGTCCTTAATTAAACCACCACACAACTCCTCTTCTTTCTCCTCCCACAAACCCTTCTTCCTCGCCGTCGTCCTCGTCGCCGCCGCCGTTCCCCAACCCCCGTCGTCGTCGTCTCCCCGTCCAGGACACCCCCTCGTCGTCGCCATGGCCGCCCTCCACCACCAGCACTCGCATCAGCACCAGCACCAGCACTCCCCTCCCGCCCTCTCCGACGCGCCCACTCCCCGTCTCCCCGACCTACACCGACTTCAGCGTCTCCTCCGCGTCTCGAGCGAGTTCACCGCCGAGATCCGCTCGCCGCTCGACGACGCGTTCGCCCACCACCGCGGCGGCTCCGCGCACTACCACCACGCCGTCGGCCAGGAGGAGTTCTTCGCGTACAACCACCTGCCCTGGAGCAGCCCCGTGGAGGCGAAGAAGGCGCTGCAGCCCCACCAATCGAGTCAGCCGCATCATCAACAGCAGCAGCCGCAGCAGCAGCAGCAGCAGTACTACACCCCGCGCCGTCTGTGTACGTCGCCGCACCGCCCTCGGCACACCCCAGCACAACGCGCACCACCTCCCGTCCCTCGAGCTCGATCTTGCGTCGTACGACTGCTTCCGTACGGGCGCGAAGGAGTACCCGCAGGTGTACAATTCCAGCGGCAATGGCGGCCTGAGCGCGGGCGTGGGCGGCGTGCAGCGCAGCTACAGCGCGAACGCAGTGTACAGCTATCACCCGCAGGCACAGGTGTGTTTCATTTCATTCCCTTCCTTTCTCACTCTCTCCGCCTTTTACTTCTTCCCTTCCTTTGCAAGCACCGTCTCTCGGGCTTCCCTCCTACTTTCCTGCCCTTTTTCGTCGCCTTGCGTTTACTTCCCTCTATCTTCGCCCTTCCCTTCCTTCGCAAGCGCCGGTGCTGTTTCTTCTTTGCCGAGCGCCATCTTTCGGGTGTCCTCTCCACCCATTTCCTCTTGCCGAGCGCCTTCTCTCCTTTTCCCTCTGCGAACTATTCGCCTCGCATCCCCATACCTCATTACTTTGCCTCGCTACTTTCCTTCCCGAGCGCCTTCCTTCCTGTTTTCCCTCCCCCTTTTTCTGTCCCTGTCTCATATCTGTTTCACCTACTAAACACTCCTTGCTCAGTACGACGCCCCCTGGTCCCCGCATGCGCACACCGCCTCCCCGCCCTCGGCCATCACGCCCCTCAACTCCTCCTCCGCCACCGCCCCCGCCGTCGCCTCTGTCGACCCCGCGCTACGTCTTCCACCCCGGCTCGCACCCGCACTCCCCCGCCCTCTCTGCGCACTCGCTCTCCCACTCCCAGGCGCACTCGCCGCACCACGCGCCGCACGGGCTCACGCGCAGCGCGTCGCACTCGCCGCTCGCGAACGCGCTGGCGCTCGAGGACGCGCCGTACGCCACCAACTCGTTCAGCGCGGACTTCAGCGGTGGACAGGGGAGCACGGACTTCAGCACCACGGGTCGGGGTCGTCGCTGCGCTCCGCGTACTCGTCCTCCTCGCAGCACTCGCTGCACTCGGCGCACAGCTACGCCGCGCGGTCGCCCGCGCACTCCGCCGCCTCCTCCCCGGCTCCCTCACGCGCCGAGGCCGCTTCCCGCGGCGCAGACCAAGATGCGGACGCGGACCAGGACCAGGACGAGGACGACCAGGACGCGGACGGCGACTCCGAGTACGTCGACAACGGGTCGGATTCCGACGGCGAGTTCTTTCCCGCCGGGGCACCCGAACGCGTACGCCGCGCAGTACGCCAATGCGCGCACCGGGTACAGCAACAGGGCGGGCGGCGCGGGCGGGCGGCGGTACACGCCGTATGCGTATTCGCCGAGCCCGAGCACGAGCAGCGGGGGCGCGGGGTATCCGTATGAGTTTGCTGGTGGGAATGGGATACGGTGCGTCTTCCTTCCTTCCTTCTTCTTTCGTTCGAATGCTGACGACGGCGCGTTTAGACCTCCTCCCCCGTGTTCGCACCACGTGCCCTCGGAGCACGGGCAGCAGCAAGGCGGCGGGGTGCGGCGCGCGCGCGCGCGGCCGAGCGCGGGCGCTGCCTGTGCCTGTGCCCGTGCCGAATTTGACGAAGAAGAGCCGCGGGCGGCGGGTGGCCGACTGTCGAGCTTGTATGTCGGGGGCGGGGCGGGGGAGTTTGGTGAGTTTCTTTCCATCTTCGTTCTTTGCGTCGGGCTCGGCGCTCGTTTCGTTGGCGCGTGGCGAGGTGGAGACGGGCGCTTGCCGTGGCTGTGCCTCGGCGCTTGCTGGGCGCTTCTCCCCTCCGCTTCCTTTCCCCTCATCCCTCTTCGTCCCTCCGACCCCTTCTACGGCTCGCTAACCCACCTCCCAGCCCGCCGCCCCCCGCCGCCGCCAAAGCGCTGGCGCGCCAGTACACGTGCAAGGTGCCCGGGTGCGGCAAGTGCTTTGCGCGCGGGGAGCACCTGAAAAGGCATGTGCGGAGTATACATACTTATGAGAAACGTGAGTGGCTTTTTCTTATCTTATCTTTTTACTTCTCTCCGCACCTTCGTCCCGTCTGCTCCTTCTTCCGTCCTCCGTCTGCGTTGACTTTGAGCGCGCTCGCTGACGCTCGCGCACAGCCCATAAATGCCCGTACCCCGGCTGCGGCAAGGACTTTTCGCGGCACGACAACCTCGGGCAGCACATGCGCGTGCACAAGGATTATGTGGGGCGGGGTTGAGGCGCGCGTCGACTTCGCTGCCCGCCTTCCTCGTCGGTTCCGCACTCGTCTCGCCCCCAAAAACCATACCACCCCCTCCTCTCGGTCCCGCAGGCGGCGCGTCTCCTCTCTTCACTCGGCTCTGGTTCTCTGCTCCCTCGGATTTGGATCAGGTTTGGATTTGGATTTGTGGGTCTCGGACGGACTCTCTCTTTCTTTTGTTTGTCATCACTGTAACTTTTTTTCTTTCTCTTTGTTTCTTTATGCCTCCACTTTATGTTGTTTATCCTCATTTTATGTCCTTTCTTTGGCAGCTCCGCATACACGCACGCACCCCCCTGCATACAGTTCTCCCCCGCCCGCGCTACATTATGTTCCCCCCAGCATGCGTTACATTACCCCCCCCCCCGCTATTTCGCGTTCCTGCGCTACGCTACACTACGTCCCTCCGCTATAGGTTATTCTCTGAGTATATTGGATCGATCAAAGTACAAAGTACGTTACGTTATACATAGGGTAGAATGGATTTTTCGTTTATTTGGGATGGGTGTTGTGTGAGTGCAATATTCAAATTGGAGTTACATAAGGTTTTATTCTGGGAGCAGAATGGAAGGGATCGTCGCTGCGGTCCGCGCGGGATATGTAGTGTGCTTGCATTCCTGCCGCTCGGGTGCGGGATGAATTAGAGGCGTCAGCCGTGGATCGATGGATCTTCAGTGGACCAACCTGGCAGGATCTGCCCCGAGTATTAATACCCGATGTGTTTCGCATGAAAAGGTTGATTTTCCGAGTCGTCTCCGAGATTGGAGCTGTGTTGAAACCGGGTAGGGAAGCGAGGGCAGCTTGGTGCGCCGAATTTACGTAGTACATTGCTTGGACTTTAACTCGAGTCGGAGGTGGTTGAAAGCATGGGCTGTGAGGCGCCTGAATTTTTTTTTGAATTTTTGAACAAGCGCGGTCTGTTCGAGGTGTGGTTTAATGCGGGCAAGTGTTGTAGCCCTGCGACTCTATAAATGTGGAACGACTTGCATGTAGCATGGGTGAATATTTTCAGCGAAAGAACGACGGGCGGAGTTGAACTCATGTACATTTTGTTGGGGTTTCTGCTTCGAGGTATTCAATCCTTAAGCTTGAGTTCACGCAATATTCGGTTCAATCAATATAAGTTTACATGATGCCCGTGAGGGCGGGTGGTACAAGCTCGTAAGGTTATGTGGTCTTTTCCTACTGTATTTATGCTGTCTATCCGAGTCACTCTGAGTCATATAATAAATATTACATGCCGTTCTGTCCTGTTTTCTCTCATTTTCTCTCATTCTGTAGGATCCACGGTGAGTCGCGTACTTGCCCGAGATATCCCCGAGCCTCGGTCATGTGCTCGAGTGCTCATACGCAGATACGTTTCTGCCGCGCGCGAGTTAGGCTAACTTGCGGCCGGATCCCGCCTCCCGATTGCCGATTGAGGCGCTCGTTGCAAGGCATGATGCATCCAAGTTGACACTCGGCATGATACTTTAATGCCTTGAGTGCTGTCAATCAACCGCCGTTTTGCCGCGCCTCTTGACGCGCATTAAAAAGATCCCGCGCCTACATCTACGAAGATTTCTTGTCGACATTGACAATGGAAGAGCGGGCACGCTTGCTAGCGCGAGATCTGCAAAGGAAGGGTCCTTCGGTTGACAGAAAATGGATTTTCCATCAAATAGATGCCTATTACCCCGTGCGGGCGATATTCAATATGTGGGGAGGTCCGCGTGGCGTTGGGTAGCGCGTTTGAAGATTGATACAAGGTGTTGCGCGCCGCACTCGGACCGACCCAGAATACAAAGTATAGCGCCCATGGAGAATTGAGGATAGAAGTTGCAGATCGAAAATGTATATGTCTTCCGCGTAAACCGGGCGAGCAACGGCGGCGAAGGGCGGCGGTGACGCAGAGGCGGGAACCGAGGAGGTGCCCTTGTCGTTGCTACGGCGGGAGCAGGATGGATGTTCGAAATAGCCGAGGGATGTGGCGCTGATCACCGCTTCGTCGCGCTTATAGCACCATCCTTCAACGCGCGCAGGAACGTACTACGCTAATAATGGTGACAGGCACATCACTTGGGCCATGCGAGTGTGGTGATGGTGGCGGCGGGCCGGATGGCGCTGCAGCATGGGTCGGAATAATTCAGGACTCGGACTCGACTGAGCGGGGATGTGAGTGACGTATCTGTGGTGGAGGGATATAAGTTCTCAGAATTACAGCGGTGTGGCGGAGACTGGCTTGGTATGAGTACATATGCAACGAGCATGTAGCAAGAAGCACTCTGATTTGGGTGAAAATGTTCACGTTGGCGTATCATTGGATACGGCCACCCTGCGCCGACGTGCTATGTTCACCTGGTGTCCAAATTCCTTTTTGGTGCTTTGGCGCAACGGTTTTTTACGCTGGATGCCATCAGCTTTTCTGCTGCGGCCACCGGTTCAATCCACGCCCGTGACATCTGTTTTGTTTTTTTGTTTTTTTGTTTTTCTCATCTTTTTCGAGTACATCCCACAACCTTCCATTCTCGTAAATATTCAGACCCTCGTTCCTTTCAGAGTTGTCTTTTCTCTTGATGTCGCCCATAGGGGAACTCTGGCCCCATTAAAACAGGAAATAAAATAAAATGTCCTTTTAATTGTTAATTTGTTAGCAGTTACTCATGCTATTTCTCTGAGGCCTGTGGTCTGCCTTAGTCTCCTAAGGGCTAAAAGGTGTTGTATTCAGTGGGCCCAGACAACATACATCCAAGAAGATGGTGATTGGAGGGTGACATGGAAAACACAGCACAAAATCTGGGGCAAAGAAAAATATAGATCACAAGCCTGGATTGAACTAGACTCGATACCAGTCATGTTTTTCACCCAGAAGAATTTTGATAATAGTCGATCAATTCGCAGGCGAAAAAGAGACTGGAGCATAATAACCAGCAGCTAGTAGGGTCAGGAGGTGGTGCAATTGTTTGGGGATGCTGTATTATCTGCACAGAAAGCGCAACATTTGGCTTCTCATTTGATACTGTGACCCAGGCACAGTCGGTGTGAAGCTGAAGCTTCTTCAGGATGTCAAGAATAACGTCCTTGGGCATGGTGGTGGAGGCAGCAACTGATTGATTGATTGATTATTCCATTAGAGCGCATGCGGGCCCCTTGGGGCCCATGTCGTGCTATACATAGTACAGGTGAGGTAATCTAGCTGTCGCGGATGGGGGCGTGTAAAGTAAGTCGCGGGGAGGAATTGTATGCAGTGAGAGGTGCTATGAGGGTGAGGTATGAGTGTGGGTTCAGGGTGCGTGTCAAAGCTGGTTACAGTCAGGTAAAAATATTCGTATTGAGTGGAGTGAGGTGAGAGAGAGAAAAAAGAAAAAAAAAAAAAAAAAAAAAAAGGAAAGGGAGAAGAACAAATTGGAATTGGGGAGGGTGCAGGGCGGGCGGGCGCGTTACAGCACGTACCGGGGGAGACAATCCGTGTTGCGGGCGTAAGTGAGAACCGGTCCGTGGTCCGTCTGGCGGCGAGGAGTCGGTGGAGGGAAAGGCAAGCGGTGCCCAGCCGCATGATGAGAGAGAGACATTGGTGGCGGAAGCGGGGGCACAAGGGGAGGAAATGAGAGACTGTCTCGGGGACGAGGCAGAGGGGGCAGTCCAGCGATGGCGCTAGGTGGAAGCGGTAGAGGTACGTGTTGAGCCTGATGTGCGTTGTTCAAAGCTGTGTGAGAACACTGCACTGGGGCCGAAGATCGTCATACATGCGAGCGGTCGGGAGGATGGCTTGGGTTGTCGAACAGCCGCGGTGCGAGGCCATGGTGACGGGGGGATTGGCTCCATTCGGCGTGCCAGCGCATGCAGAAGGCATGCGCACCAGCGACGATTGCAGCAGCCCGGCTCAGTGGGAGGACACCTTCGAGGAGACAGTTGGGCGTTGAGAGCGGGGTTGTGGCACCTTGGGCCGCTTCCTTCGCGCGTGCGTTGACTGCTTTGTTCCCCTCAATTCCAATGTGCGCTGGGACCCAGTGGATGAACACCCACTGTGCCCG
>JARKIE010000855.1:0-22105 GCA_029378255.1 Mycena rosella
GGATGAGATTCTAATGGTGGAGTATTCCCTGCTGGCTTGAGTACGCCGACTGTGAGTTTTAGTTTCCGGCGTGATTCGCGTGCACACACCTGGCACGAGCGTGTGTGCACTGGTTTTGAGTCCTGATGCAATTCGTGCAGCGGTTGCCGGGTTTCCCGAGCTATCGCCTGTACCAACATATGACATGTGAGTGACATTCATGACAAGCAGGGGATATAATCACATCGAACTAGTTTCGCAGATCAAAATACGATCCAGAATGGAAGTATAGGACTGGACTCGCCTTTCTCTTCCTACAAGCGTCGCACGAGCCCTGCAGTCTCTTTCTCACCTGAGAATAAGCGGCTCCTTCTGCCATGCGATAATACGTCTTCAGAGGTGGGTGCTGTACTTGTTATGGCGTGGGGGAGATTTGGAGTCTGTCGAATCGAAGGCTGTAAAATAATGTCGGAAATTTATTTTTGGCCTTACGAGAATAGACAAGCCTTTTCGCTTACACCGCCCTGCACCGCCTTGTAAGAAGTGATGGCTGTAACCAAGGGGATACAAGACACACGCCTTTTCGCAATTCGAGCGCAATTCAAGGTTCCTCTCTAGCCTGTTGCATTCACAGTGGTCTACGGTAACGAGGGGTGCCTCCCGCAGCCTCCAATATGCCTGGCGCACCGTAATTCCCAAAAACGCACTTGATCTTATGAGCGGTGTCTCCCAGCATAAGCTATTATAAGGGCCTCAGCTCTTGCGGCCTTAGAAGGCCTTGCCGCGCCTTCCGTATGAAAATAGAAAGTTCCGACATTGTATTTATGATGTCCAAAGGGGATGGTTGGGATTGATGGCGCAGTTTGGCCGCAGTAGCTCTACGTTGAATGGAGTCTCCGCTCTGCGTTGGTCAAGCCAAGGGCAAGGGACCTGCCAGCGGGAGAAAATCCCAGGGATCCGCGATTGATGCGAAGGCGTCAGCGAGCTGACTCTGAAACTTACCGCGGGGGTCGGATCAGGGTATTCGCTTATTACCAATCTTGTCACATCACAGATTCGTGAATAAGACGCGACTTGAACGGTTTTACTGGGTATCAACGGGCAAAGGGATTTTGACGCAACATTGACATTGACGCATGCAGCGTCAATGTCAGCGTCAGTCTGCGTCAATCAAATTTGCGTCACATGTTGAACTCACCTGAAATGCCCTCTGCACCCTCTTCCCTGTGGTAGGCACCTAGCAGTAGCCTTGCTACATCCTTCCACGTCGTAATAACCACGAAAATCCCCCAGCTTGGTCTTCAAAAACTTGAAATAAAACTCGGTGCAGCGTCAGTCTGCGTCAATCTGCGTCAATCAAACAGCGTCAAACAACTTGCAGCGTCAATCTTGTGACGCATGCAGCGTCAATATGTCACTTTGCAGCGTCAGTACCGGCGCTTGTCTGCGTCAGTCAGCGGCACTCATGCGCCGTGACACAGCGTCAATGTGACATGCCAGCGTCAATATTGCCGCTGTCTGCGTCAATTATTTTTCCATCTGCATCAATTTGGCGTCAATTTTCGTCTCGTCCGCGTCAATGTTGTGCGTCAGTCTGCGGCACTCCGAAATCAATTCCTAGCAAAACAAAACTCTCACAAAATTATCAAGCCACTGTTTACCCATCGTGCTGCCCGCTCCCGCGCTAACCACAATTATCTCTCAAACTTCACCGCCGTGTCGCATCTCCTCGTTCAACCAAGGTTGAACTCTCCATGTCCAAGCTCTAGGTAAACTTCTCAACTTAACAACAGTGTTCAGAGCTCGACCTGGTTGTTCCTACTGGACCAGATGCAAACATTCACGGAATGCGACCGCGGGTTGTATAGTCTCGGGGAGTAGCGACACAGCTACTCTGCAACATTCATTCTTGCCATCTCAACTAACACCCAATAAATTTCGAGATAAATAGCTCAAACGATGCAGGTACATATTTGAACACCCTGGTCATGCTTAAACTCTTGTATTTTGTGACCTAACCGAGTTATTCAACAAGTACCAGTTGAGGCGGAAACAGGGTTCGAGGCATGCCTGCGGCATCAGGGCTGATATTGTGTCAATTACTCCCTGGGATGTTCCCAGTAGCCCACCCAATTCAAGTTAGTCGGAAGAAACCCTCAATAAAGCAGGTAAACGTGGTTATCTTGCGCCGTGCAAGGTGTCAACCAAATACGATAATTACTAGTGATAGAATTCAAAACCCTCCATTCTGGCGGACCATTTCCCACCGACAAAATTGAGCAAAGAGATTTTGACGCATGCAGCGTCAATGTATGCGTCAGTCAGCGTCAGTTTGATTTGCGTCAGGTGTTGAACTCACCTCAACTTTCGTAGCGCCCTCTGCCAGTGTGATAGGCACCTAAAATGACCGTCATAACAACCACCAATATACGGTGCTCGGGCCGCCGGAAACCAAAATTCACCGTAACGTCAGTCTGCGTCAATTTGCGTCAACCTGCGTCAATCTGCGTCGGTCTTGCGGCGCAAAATCGGCACTTTGCAGCATCAATTACGAAAATCAGTACCGGTACATGTCAGAACCATGTCTGCGTCAGTCAGTGGCAGCGAATGGGCGGCTATGACTAGGGTGCACTCGGATAGTCGCAATTTACCGCTGGCCGACTGGGAATTCCTACCGGTAGGTTGGATTCATCTAGTTGGAATCCTAATCATGCTCACGGCTAAGCGTAGTTGGGAACAATTTGTCTGCTGCGCTACTTGGACACTGAGTTCGAAGACCACGAAAATCCAGCCCTTGCAGCGATATTTATTGAGGCAATCCCCCAGGTCGTCGAAATCCTACATGCGTTCCAGCACACTCATCCGATAATTGACCATGTCGACAAATACTTCGCCAACAAACCGGTCCAGGCAAGAAGGCAGAAACTGGCCGAATGGATGGCCGCGTTCGGCTTGGTTTCAACTCCCGAGCTAGATGCTGTGCTCCAACCGGTGCTCGAGGTTTTGCTCGTCCACGCACATCTTGCGGACCTCCCCGAGTCTGACCGGAACGAGCGGGTAATGGGGGTAGGCTCTGCGCTGCTACAGCTCCTGGCAGTACAGGACTGTTGAGAAACTAGTCGTCGAGAGGTAGTGAAATAAAGTAATTGTTAATACATTAGCAGGCTCACTCGAGCCTTATATACTGTACAGAATTTTATCTAGTATATTCTACAATGTTCTTTGCCTCGGCCATGCTGAGTAATTGCTCAGTCAGCTTCGGAGGCGCTTTCTAATCCTTCAACACTCCCCCTCGACTCCGAAGACATCCCGAGCCTCAGAATTAAATCCCAGTGCTTCGGAAATGGCAGTGCTTTAGTTAGGACATCTGCCAAGTTGTCCTCGGATGCGCAGTGGGTGACTTCGATTTCGTGTGAAGAAATCCGCTCACGGATGAAGTGATGTCGTATATCTATGTGTTTACTTCGTCCGTGGAAAGTCTGGCTCTTCGCGAAATCAATTGCCCCTTGATTGTCGACGTTAATCAAAGTTGGGTGTTCCGGGAGTAAGCCGAGCTCATGAAGTAAGTTGCGAAGCCAAACTGCTTCGCGAGTTGCATGGCTGACTGCCATGTACTCTGCTTCCATGCTTGATAGAGCAACCGTGGCTTGTTTCTTGGAGTTCCAAGAAATCGGGCTGCCGCCTAAGAGGAAAACAAATCCCGAGATTGATCTACGGTCGACTTGGTTACTCCCCCAATCAGCGTCTGAATACCCAATCAAATCAGCAATTTTTGGTGCTCCGAGAGTGATGCCCAAATCGCGAGACCCATTGAGGTAGCGGAGGACACGGGTTGTGGCTGTCCAGTGAGTTTCAGTTGGATTACTGGAAAATTGACTCAAGTGCTGCACAGCAAATGCAATATCTGGCCGTGTTCCGAGTGCTGCCCACATAAGCGAGCCGATACGCGACTGGTATTCACTTCTCTTTTCGGGAGTGAGTACGGGTTCATCTGGTCCGGCACGGAGGAGTTTGATGTTCGGATCAAGTGGCATCCGAACTGGGTTTGAACTTCCCATACCAAAATTCTCGAGCATGCGAGAGATGTAAGGCTCCTGCGTCAACAGCAGAGTCTTCTTCTTTCTGTCCCTAGTGACCTTCAGACCAACTATCTGCTTGATTTCTCCGAGGTCAGAGACTTCAAACTTCTGTTTAATCTCCCCCTTGATCTGATCTAAGGCCTTTCGGGACGACGCAGATAATGTCATGTCATCGACATGCACTGCGACGAACCACAGGCCTTCAGGTGACTGTCTCCAATACACACATTGATCTGAGAACAGCCGAGTGAACTGTAAGTCTTTGAATGATGCATCCAAAGTGTTGTTCCACTCTCTGCCTGACTGTTTCAGACCATACAATGTGAGTTTGAGTTCACAAACCCGCCCTGTCCCATCCTCATATGATGGTGGCTGCTTCATATAAATATTCTCCTTTAACTTTCCGTTGAGGTACGCGCCAACCACATCAACCACGTGGATTTCCATATCCAGTGTTGCTCCGATTGCGAGTAATAGCCGCATGGTTTCCAACCGCACCACTGGAGCAAAGACCTCGAAAAAATCCATGCCTGGGATCTGAGCATACCCCAGTGCAACTAATCGAGCCTTGTATTTTTCTATTGCTCCTTCGTTGTCCCGTTTGATTCGGAAGACCCACTTGCAACCAATCGCTTTTCTATCATCTGGGCACTTTACGAGTTGCCAGGTGCCCAGTTTATTTAATTGCGTGATTTCCCTATCCATGGCTTCCTGCCAACGTGGCCAGTCTGTGCGAGTTTTCGCATCAGCGACGTCGACGGGATCTCCATTTACAATAGATGCCGAAATCATCGCAAATTCTGCTTGGTCCTGATCTTCTTCATTATTATACACAGGGACGTGATGCTGCCATTCCTTCGGTCCTTTGGCCGCTGGATTATTAATAACCCTATAATTCGGCCTTGTAGTCATTTTTGCGGACCTCAGGCTTTGCGTGCGGGGTGCCACTGCCGGTTTCGTAATTCGGGTTGGCTCGGGTGCCTGAACTGATGGGCATCAGATCTTGCCGGGACTTCGGGTTGCTCTGGCTCAAACGAGGCTTGCTTGTCATTGTCAGAACTCTCCCCCTCAAGCAAGGGAGGGTGAGCCGGAATCTCGTTCTCAATTTCTTTCTCGGCATCAACAAAAATGATGTTGCGAGACGTGAGAATTTGTTTAGTGGTGGGATTATAATATCGCCATGCACGAGATTCATCGGATAGGCCCACAAATCTGAACTGTCTAGATTTGGATTGCAATTTATGCCTCTTGCCATCCTGCTGCAAAACCCAGCATGGCTGCCCAAATTCTTGGAGATTCGACACATCAGGCTTTTTCCCGGTAAAGACCTGATCCGGAGTCACATCCTTCAAGGCACGAGTCGGCGACCGATTTTTCAGGTATGTCGCATACGCAACTGCTTCTGGCCACAAGAATGTTGGAAGTTTACTTGCAATCAACATTGCACGTGCATGTTCAACGAGAGTACGGTTCAAACGCTCTGAGATGCCGTTTTGCGCCGGTGAGTGTGGCGCAGTTAACTCCAAACGGATCCCGTTGTCTTTTAGATAATCTCTGAGCGCTTTATTCAAGTACTCCCTGCCGTTGTCAATCCTCAGGCATTTTAACTTTTTGCCTTTCTGAGTTTCGACGTAACTCTTGTATTGCTGCAAGTGTTTCAGCACTCCTTTTTTTGTCCTTCATAAAACATGTCTGGGTTCTCCGTCCCTTTGCATCCGAGAACGTGACGAAATACCGTTCTCCTCGGATACCAGCTATTCGGGCGGGTCCCCACACGTCGGACAAGGTAAGGTCGCCGAAATCCTTTACTTCCGTGATTGACTCCTTCGGGAAAGGAACCACGTGGTGCTTTGCTTGGATACAGGCTTCGCACTGCTTTGCGGGCTCAACAGAGGTGTCAACCTCCATGCCTTCAACCATATTCTTGGTCTTCAGCATTTTTACTGCCCCCATATGCAAGTGCCCAAATATTCTGTGCCATTCATCCCAAGTTCTGCTGTTTTTCGCGACCATCGCGAGTTCTGGTTCCGTGCCCGATGGGGAAACTGCCGAGATATCCATGTGATACAGTCGTCCGGGCTTAGTTCCGGTGGCTACACAGGTGCGCAATTTCGGACTGAGGACTGAAACCAAGTCCCCTTCAAAGACTACTTTGCATCCTGCATCGGCAAGGCGGCTTAATGATATCAGGTTGTTAATGGCGTCGGGGGCATAAACTACATCAGAGATGGTGACTTTCTTGATTTCGTTGGCCACCTTGCAGTTTAAATGCAATGTCCCTCTTCCGAGAGACGGGATCTTCTGTCCCCCGAGCCCAGTGATGGTTCCCTGGCATGCGGAATAATCTGAAAAATATTTTCTATTCTTGCATACGTGGGAAGTAGCTCCTGAATCTGCCAACCAGACCTGATGTGCCGCTGCCATTGCGGCATCATCCGTTGATGCAAATGCATAATCTTCGTCCTCCGAACTCTTTGCCACACTGGCATTATTATCCTGGCCTGTCCCCTTCTTCTCTTTTCCTGCCTTTCCCTTCTTCCCTTTTTCCTTCTCCTGCGGGTTTGGACACTCCGACTTGAAATGTCCTTTCTTTCCGCAACCGTAGCACGTGACATTTTGTCGGGACTTCCGGGATTTCGCGGCGAGGGCTGTGTCATCATTTCCGTTCCTGGATTTGATGCGACGATCTTCCAATAATATTTTCGAGACGAGCTTTGCTGACTCCTTCAGAATTGAATCATCCACTGAAGCAATGAATGAATTCCAAGATTCTGGAAGTGAAGTAAGTAGGGTCATCGAGAAATCAGATTCCTCGATTTTCTGTCCCAGAGTAGCTAGCTCCGTTTGGTAAGATCGTAACGTCCGAATATGTTCCTCGATATCTCCGCCTTCTGCACATTCTGCACGGAAAAATTTCCGGCGTGCAAGAACTATCCCAACTGGCCCACTTGGTTCATATGTGTCCCGTAAGACCTTCCAGGCTTCTGCAGCAGTTGATGCACTACTAACATAAACCAGAACGTGGTCTGCGACACGCAATCTGATGGCCGAGAGTGCCATCCGATCTTTTTTCTGCCAAGCTGCCTTTGCCGTCGGATCATTCGGTTCGACTTCTGTCCCTGTCGCGTGCTCCATAAAGTCCGTGGAAGTCAAGATATCAATCATCTTGGTTTTCCACACTCCATAATTCTCCTCCCCCTTCAATCCCTCGATGCGATATAGGCTGTTGGACGAGCTGTCCATGGTTCCAATACTTTTGTGTGTGCAAGAAAACTAACTACGGAGGAGACAACTATCTTGTCACAATCCCAGATGCAACGGAGTGACTACCGTCTGTGGTCTGGCGAATCAAAATGCAACCCACTGAAGGATATGCACCCAAGAGTTCTGTGTCTGTGTATCTACGTGGATACGGGCAACGACCCGCGGCGCACACACAAATGGAAGGTGTCGAGGATCCTGATCGAAGCTGATGTCACCACCCGGTGACGTGGGAAGCTGATGAGAGCGAGTGTAATACGAAGAGTTTAGTTACGGCCGGGGCCCATAACCTGTTGAGAAACTAGTCGTCGAGAGGTAGTGAAATAAAGTAATTGTTAATACATTAGCAGGCTCACTCGAGCCTTATATACTGTACAGAATTTTATCTAGTATATTCTACAATGTTCTTTGCCTCGGCCATGCTGAGTAATTGCTCAGTCAGCTTCGGAGGCGCTTTCTAATCCTTCAACAAGGACCAACTCAAGGAGCCGCTGAATCTTAACGGTGATTTACTGAACAACCTTCTAGATGGGAGGGTTGTCCACTGTCCCAGTGACGGCGATCGCAGTCTTGATGCCATGTTCGCGTCCATCCCTCTACCGAGGAGGGCAGAGCATTCTCGTGTATGGGACCGAGCGCTGCTAAAGTTCAAGCGTGCGCATACAATTTACGATGCAGATCATCGGCCACCTACCTTTCGCCACGACGATGAATCTCGATTCCCACCCACAGAGGCAATTCTGGTTCGGCAAAACCGAGAGGAAGAGTGGCGGATGAAGAGATTGCAAAAAGCGAAAAAGCGGGAAGGTGTACCAAGCGGAAGGCGGACGAGCAAATGGAGGGCGAGAAGGTCGGGAAACGTGCGAAGAAGGCGCAGATAGCCGAAGAGAAGAAGCGATTCACTCCCACTCCGCAACGCCTTCGGTCCGGGAAAGCGAGGTAGTGCACAGTTATAATCAACTTGATGAATAATTTGTTTGAGGACGAGGACTTATTTAATTCAACCAAGGGAATGGCGGCGTCAAACATGTCAAACATGGAAATATTTCCGCCATGTTCGACGAGGACAGCATGGATGCATCCGGGCACGTTGGGCGCAACAGCGGGGAGAGAAGGACAATGGTCTAGAAATTAGCGGTGTCAGTGATGTCAAACACGGAAATATTGCCGCTATGTCTGCGTCAATTAAGGTGTGACACAGCGTCAGTGTGACCCAATTGACGCAGTGCAGCGGCAGTACTGACGCTGTCTGCGTCAATTTCAAATTTTGCTGCGTCAATCTGCGTCAGTTGCAATGTCACAGCGTCACTTTCCCCCTGCCCGTATCAACGGGGGCAAACACGAAAAAGAAATCGAAAAAGGAAAGAGGGAAGAGAGGAGAGGGGAATTTCATTGGGAACTGTCGTAACCATCCAAATCTCTAGCTATTTCCAAGGGGGTTCGGGCCGGTCAAGAGGTAGGTACACGGCTATCCCGGCTTTCATCGGAATTTGATGGGAAAAATAACCGTTGGAATCCAATGGGTTTTTTTGGGGGTTTTTTTCGATTCGAGTACACTAAGACCATGGTTTATTGACCGAGGGGTCATCAATCCCCTTCCCTGGCTTCCCACAATTTTGGAACCGCACCAGAAGGCTGGGGCTAAAAAAAATCATTTTTTCGGCAATCAATTCCTATTGGATTCCAATGGATATTTTTCCCGTCAAATTCAGATGAAAGCCGGGATAGCCGTGTAGGTTGGGCCGCCAGGACGAAAAAAAAAATATGGACCTCTCAGTAATTTGGTCTGAGAAGGGTCCGGGGTGACTTTTAAGGCCTCCGGGCGCATCCTGAGCCCTATTTTATGCATTGTATCCGTACTCGGCTCGAGTCAAGCATGTAATTGGTCAGGTTTGGCAAAACCATCTGACCTAATGTGGGGCAAATACCAAAAAGGAGAAATCTCCGACTGCGCCGACGTCTCATTGAGCGAGGACCACGGGAAGACAGATGGCTCCCGCCCAGGTGCGTAATTTGATCACTACTCTGCCGGTACATCATCTTATACCATTTCACTCCGAAAAAAGTCGGCGTCGGCACCAGGCGATGCGGCAGCGAAGGATTTATTATGGCAGAAGGACGTACACATGATGGGCGAGGCAACTTGTCCAGCGTGTGGAGAGCGCAGACCCTACGGGCCTGGAGGAGTTTCGAATCTGGAAAAACGGCATCTCAATAGCGGCAAATGTCTCACCGCTGCAAAAAAGCGGGATAAGCTGCCGCGCCCGAACCAATCGATCTTTGGCTTCTTAAAAGCGAAGGTGCCGGCCATCCCAGCGACTGTGTCAGCACCGGCTCCTGTCATTTCCGCGACCTCGGCTTTCCACGACCTCTCTGTGCCGCTTCCGAGCAAGCTGGCACATGCCGCGCCGGGGGTAACGGCTTCCCGCTCTTCGAAGGCTGCGCCGAAAGCTTCTCCGAGGTTAATGGACCTGATTCGGCAATTACGGAATGGCTGCCGTCACCTTCCCTTCAATATCCCCGAGGCCGATGACACGAATCCACTCGCGCGCTTCTCTGGCGATCCAGCCTCATATGTCGGGAAGGACGTTCCGTCGGATAGTTTATGGGAGACTCTGGAGACCCATTTCCATGGAGCGTTCGATTACGGGAAAGGCCCAGAGGAACGGGAAGGGATGATTCAAACAGGCCCTCAAGGACTGGGCGGTTTTTTGCGGTTTATGGAATATTTCGTCTCTGAGCGGGGATTGGAGGGTGCGGTAGTCGAACTGAAGGTCGAGCAGCTACTGGAAGCCCTCAAATTGGTGTTAGTGCATTCCTTGAGGCGTCAAATTCGAGACTGACCCGTCGGCAGGCTTAATAAACACAAAATTCCGTTCCCGCGAACCGCCCAAGCGCCGCAAGATTCCATTGTGATAGATGTGGATGCCGAGAGCCGCGGGGCTTCACCGCTTCTGGATCAAGAGACGCCTGCGGCGACGGGCCCTCTGCCGTGTCCGGGTCTTGTCCTCCCCCCCGGATTGGATTATCCCTTCGGCCTTCATCAGATCCTCACCGTACCCTGGGGCTTCGAATATGCAAATGGAGTTCTCACTTTGCGATCACCCAGCTGTCAAAAAATCGCGACCCATCCCCAGAGTAGCTGTCGCTCCTGCGCCGATCTTGTCGAGGAATCTACGTTGGGGGGCATCATGGATCGCGCCAAGGACGGGGTGCATGAAAATGCGAACTTTGCGTACCACGGTGTTTCCGGCCTCATCCAGATTTTGCGGCGGAAAAATCAGCGGATCCAAGAGCTTCGTTTGCACGGCCTCAGCGCAGCTTCCAAAGTGATCACCCAGGCTCGGTCGCTTTCTGATTACAAGCGATTGTTCAAAGCTGTCGGCAGCGGTGTAGTCCAGCGGGTGGATCGTGTCGTTGGTATCGCGCTGAAACGGAAGCGCGGTGTCAGAGGCATCCTGCGGGTCCATGATGACGCCGCTCGGGGAGTTTATCAACCGAAGAGCTTCACCGAGGAGGAGGATATGCGCTCCCTTCTGATTTGGAAACTGGCCGGTAATCGTGTCGCCGATATTGTCCATCGCTCCATGGGCCTTCCGAGTCGAACGACCTTGCGGACACGGGAAACGGTACCGCCACTGGTCCATCACCGGGAAAGCCTCAACCATCCGAAGTAGCACAGAATGTGCAGGCCTGCTTTGAGAGTATCGCAGAGGTCATCGCTGCGAAGAAAGTCGTCCATCAAGTTCTGATGTATGACAAGATCGCCACCGAGAAGCGGATCACAAAACCAATAACTTCCTCGGTGTGTGCCGGGAGCATGCGTACAAAGTCAGCCTGCAATTCAACAGCGAACAGGATCTCGAGGAGCTATTTCGCGGTCTTTCGAAGACGGCAACGACGGAACCAGAGGTGCATTGCGCGGGTGAGGTAATTCTGATCCCATCTTCTCTTGTCGGCGCCGCACTAATTTCCTCGCGTCACAGGCTACAGTGGCCGCGCTGGGAATACTCAGCGACGAGACGCGTCTCTACGCGGCGAGGCCGGTCCTCGTCTCAGGTGATTGCAAGAAGGAAACCGGGCCAGAGCACGTTCGCTGCATCCTGGACCCCACCATCGACGGCGTAAATTCCCAGCGAGATCTCACTAAATTGCGCATCGTCTCGGTGGCCTCGGACGGGGAGAGCAGACGTGGCAAGGCTTTCATTGAGAAGACATTCGTCCGAGAGCTGTCCCCGGAGTCCGACATCTCCGATTTGCTCAAAGATTTGCCGCACATGAATTTTTGGGTCGGTGAGGATGACCTTACCCCAGACAAGGATTACAAGCATGTTTTCAAGCGCGGCAGAAATCGTCTACTCCGGAAATCTGGGACGGACGTAATGGGCGTGGAGATCAACGCAAATATCATCCGCGTTCACCTCCAGTCGGCTGGCCATTCAACCACTCACATCAATTCCCTTTTCAATCCCGACGACAAGCAGGATGTAAAACTCGCCTTCAAACTCCTGCAGGATATCTGGTCCCTCCCCTTACCTGCCCCTAATTCGTCTCCCGCTTTCGCTCACAGCGCCATGCATTGCGTCTAATCGGAAGCCTTTTCTATCATCTGGTTTTCCCGTATCTCTGTGTCGACCTCACCCCATCCGAACAACTTGAGCATCTGAGCGCGGCGGCTCATATCGCGCTGCTTCTGTACCGGGACGGGCAGAAGAAGGCTTTACCAACGCTCTTATTCATCGACATCATGATCATGATTAAAAACGCCTACTTTTGTGTCGCCCAAGGCCAAGGTCGATGATCCCACGGGGAAATTTCTGGCTCATATTGCTCGGGACAGATCGCCTCGAGGAATTATTTGGCATTCTACGGACGATGATCGGGAATGACGCCAATCTTGACATTCTCCAGCTCATCGGCCGACTAACTGGTACCACCCAGGTCGCCAATATTCTTGCGAAATACCCCCACTGGGATCGTGCCCCGCGGCGGCTGCATCTCCCGGCGTTAACCCGGGACTCGACCGAACTGTCAGATAAAACTGACCATATCAAGCCCCCTTCGTGGCGCGGAGACGTCTCAGTCGAGAACGTTACGCCGCTCACATGCTGGAAGCGCGGACGCCGCTTGGTCGAAGATGAATTTCCGTCACTTGCTGCCGACGTCTGTACGCTCGACGCTGCTTCAAATGTTGATATACTTGCTCCCCTCGGAACTCTACTCGTCCGTATTGATCTGGACCCCGATGATAACGAGGACGATGAGGAATCAGCTGTTCCTGTCGAAACGACATCCCTTTCACGATTCTCGAGGACGCTGTGGTGGATGAGGAAGTTGGGCGCGATGAAACCGCGTCCGTACCCGCCGTAAACCATTTCATCACTGTCAACAACAAGCCTGTCAACAAAAACTCGCGCGCTGTCCCTCATGCAGAAATACAGCCACAAGGCGGCGTCGACTGATAGACTGAGACGGGTCGCAGCCATGGATCGGTACTCATCCAAATCGGAGCAGCTCGACAATATTGCTGAGCACGATTCGCGTTCGGGAGTCCTTGCATCCTGGTATCCGAGCCGATCGTCACCCTGGTTCGTTGCGAAGAAAAGTTGTTTGTCTGTGTCGGAGAAGTTACAGACATCCGCCTTGACGGCCACTCCGTGGAGCAGCTCGGTGTCGAAGTATTACAGGAACAGTCAGTTGTGGTTCATTTCCAGATCGTTCGAGTCGTGCCGGCCACGGCAGAGGATGACCCGGGCTCAAAAACGACTGGCGTGCTCGCGGCCTTGAACGCAACTCGCTCTCAGCCCCGGGTCGCCTGGTTCTACCCATTGATCCGGTGCTCTCGACGCGCATTATTGGCGAGCCCTATTATCTTTTCGAAAGCGGTGTTCTTCGTGCGTTAGGGGCACGACTTCTAGATCTGGTAACACTCAACCTTAACAAATCCATCCCAAAATTCGCTCCAACCGACACCTTCCCTTACCGTGAAGCGCTCGGTGAGTCCAATTCGACTCAACAGTTTTATCTATACTCACGGTTGCTTAGGCCGCGCGTGTTTCGTCTGTGAAGGAGACGATGAGAATCAAGCACTTCTTGAAACAGACGCCCACGTCTGTCCGAAATGCACACCCTCCATGCCCCTCGACATGGGTCACCCGCAAACAATACTCGCTCACATGGGTGCCCACATCCTTCACGATACCAATGTCGACCGTTCTACCCAGCCCTGCGGTCTCTGTCTTCGTCCATGGCCTATGTGCCAATTCTTCCTCAAAAGAAGCGGCAGTGCCGGAAACACGCAGACACTCAACATGGCCATTTCGAGAGGTTGCCCCAACCTCGTGTACTTCTCTTACGGAACCGCCGTGGTTTCTAAGGAGAGTTCTCCATGCTCCAACGCCCCTCTCAGATGTGCTCTCTGCAATCCCAAGGACCCCGCAGTGTGGCGATACAACTTCAAGGAGCACATGATGCAACACCACTCAGATGTCTCCCTAACGAAGTATTCTCACATTTGGGAGCTTTGCACGGCGGAGACGGCCGGCATGAAGAAGGTCTGGGTCGCTCGGGATAAACGCAAAAAAGCGAAGAAAGCCAAGCCCTCTCTCGTCGTTTCTAGTGCACACAGCTCGCGTCTTGCCCTCGCGTACGTTGGTCTATTCATTTAACTGGTCACAATTAAACTGGGATTTCTTTTAGCGTGGAGAGACAATCGCCCTCGGTGGGACCTGACCGATCGTTATCGCCTGAGTCCTTCCGGAACGCCTCCCAGTTCCGACACCTGAGGTGTCGGACGACGAGGAAGGTACGAAATTAATCCCACCATCGCTCTCGGAGGACATCCAACACACCCCCGAATTCCCCGCTGCGCTTTTGCCTCGCGTCGGGGACTTCATGGAAGTAGACCATGATATCCCTCCAAATTCCTAGACACCGCTGCGATGGCAGAGATACCGGTAGGTTTAAATTCAAATTCAAATTGCGACACGGTCTAATTACTATTAATATTAGTTAAAGCCCAGTGATGCGCTGCCCTCAATCGCGGAGGCTATACCGAGTGAAACCCAGGCTCCGTTGAATGTGATCGTCCACTCATGCTCACCGGTCGCGCGACCTTCCTCGATTCCGCTGCCCGTGATGACAATTAACCCTATTCTTCCCGTCACACAGCCCACGGTTTCATCGCGTTCGGGCCGGAAACGTGTTGCCAAGGATGTTGGTGACCTTTCTTTATGTATCTGCGGTGATTCTGCAGTGCCTATCGATTCAAAGAGTACTGGCGACGTTGCCTACTGCAAAATTGAAGGCTGTGAAACTAAATGGGTGAGCGGTCTCCTTTGCTGCAATTCGGTAGCTCATGATTTTCATTGTAGTATCATCTGGATTGCCTTAACCTTGAAAGTCACCGATACTTGGGTATGCGATGCCTGTGTTCACTCGGGATCAGCTCGTGGACCTAAACGTCGTCGCCTCGGAGGGAGGTAGCCAAAAAAAGAGGGTCCGAGCTGGACGGAATGCCTGTAAAAATTATTTGTATGCTGGTTAAACACATTGAATGTATTTCCCGTACGCTACAATGTTCGATATATGAGTACGCTCGGGATTCCGCACCTAAGTTGCCCACGACAGTGAGCACGTGCCCGGATTACCATATATGGTGCGTGGGAATGCTTACGTGGTAGGTAGGTTGGTCGAGGAGGTCGAAGTAAAAAAAATACGGCCCCAGTGGATTTTTTTGACGGATCCGAACCCCCTTGGCTATTTCAAATAGAGGAGCTCCAGGCTAAAGTCAACCAAGTTGTACAGTTGAATCAGAGTGTAAAACATTTCTTATAAAGTCAATACTGCACAGAATCTCATGGGACCGGCACCAAATAATAGCTGTAAGGTGCCTGAACAGTTAATGGTTAATAGATTTTGCTTTACATTGAGTAAACTTTGCGGTGCAAGAAAATGAGGGAAAGTCAACCAAGTTGTATAATTGAATCAGGGGTACATTACTGGAACATCAGATTCAACTCCTTTCAAAAACTTCCAAGTGCCAGATCTCCTTGTTTATGCCTCAGGAACATTGTGATAAGCATCAAGACACTCAGTGATCTCGACTCCGAGGTTAGAGAGTAAAATTAGAAGGGGAAACCTCAAATTTTGACATATAGTTCTACCCTCTTGAAAATTATTGTTTATATCAACTCTATTGGACGGATACTGTAAGATTTTTGTGGTCTGACATAGGTGCCAGAGCCTGCGACACACCTCTGCCGCCTCTGCCGCCTCCGTCACCCTCCATCCACCGCCTGCGGTTCCATGAAATGTGAACCAACTATTTGGTATGCTCAGTTGAGAGGAAGGTATAATAATGATGCACAATATACAAAGCCAGAATGACCTGGGATGGAGGTCTCCTCCACCGCCGCTGCCTCCGCCGCCTCCGTCACCCTCCATCAACCGCCTGTGGTTCCATGAAACGTGCACCAACTATTTGGTATGCTGGGTTGAGAGGAAGGTATAATTAATGAAGTGCAATATTTAAAGTGAATAACCTGGATGGAGGTCTCCTCCACCTCCGCCACCTCCACCGCCTCCGTCACCCTCCATCCACTGCCTGCAGTCCCATGAAACGTGCACCAACTATTTGGTATGCTCGGTTGAGAGGAAGGTATAATTAATGAAGTGCAATATTTAAAGCGAATAACCTGGGATGGAGGTTTCCTCCACCTCCGCCGCCTCCGACGCACCATATTCAACAACTATATGTTTGGAATCCTGCGCAGCATGTTGGAAGGATATAAATGTATGATTGGAAAGCACATCCAATGTGTGGTCAAAATTTAGGTGCAGTAGGTGGTGTAGGTGGCATAGGTGGTGTAGGCGGTGTAGGCGGTGTAGGTGGCGTAGGCGGCGTAGGTGCCCCCCAATGTAGCTCAATTACTGCACAAAATAGTTTCCCACTCTTGTGCTGGTAGTGTATTCTTTGAACATGCTTTGCAGACAGCTGGATACACCATGAAGTGATGTCATGGTGGACCAATACAGAAACCTGGATTTCAAGTAGCTTGCATTTAAATAAGCTACACACATTGAATAGTACAGGAAACCTAATAGGACCTCCTGTTATATCTGTGCACTTGGGCTTGGATACCTCCAGTCACACTTCGGTCACACTCCGCTTCCGGTCCTCCGAGACCTTCGGAGTTCTGTCGCATCTCAGGTTTTCACGCAATGAAGGATTACTGAGCGTTTCCCGTCTATTGCTTCATCTTGTGTCCTCCCCTTCCGTCCTCCGGATTTCGGACCTTCGGACCGGTTCGGAGCTGGCTCGGATGGTCTCGGACCATCGGGGTTATTCCTCTATCACATATTACTAAGTGTTTATCCATTTATTCATTTATCCGTTCTTCTCAACTTCCCGTTTATTGTCTTGTCTTACTCAGCTAACTTCTTTGTCCATATATGGACTCTCGCTTATTGTTATGCTTTAGGTCACGTTACATTTACCTGATTTAGGTTAACAATAACGGACTTAGTATAAATACACTTCAATATCCTCATGTACTTTAGCTGTAAAATTAACGTTGTTTCCATGTTTCCTCTCATGGACTGAGACCACTTCACCATCTTGTCTTTGGCTCGACTTCGGAGTTGCACCAAATGCTCTGGACGTCCTCCTCATCCTCTGTCTTGACTTCCGCTCCATCTCCGACCTCCGACCTCCGGTTCCCACGCTCCTTCGATCCTCATCTATCTTCCCTGGATCGTATCTGCGGACCTTCCGTTTGCTTCCAGAGTTCTTCCGGGAGCAGGGCTCCGACCGGATCGCCAACTTCGGAGTAGCCCCTATTGGCTTGGCTATATGTCGTGGAGTATCTGTCCCTCTGTTTGTCTCGGCTTGGATGCCAGACTGTCGCACACCCTTCTGAGCTATGGTGCTTGCGAGAATAGCCGACATCTTTGGACTCCAGTCCCGTTCCGGTCTCCGGTTTCCGGACTTGTGCTGGACCGGACCCCTGCGGGCTCCGGGTCCTTCCTCCCTCTGGCTCAGGATATAACACCTCCACCACCTCTGCCACCTCTGCCACCACCACCATCTCCGCCCCTGACAAATTCGGCAGTGGAAGGTCATTCAGGGCCCGAGGTGGTGGGAAACTGAAGGGAGATGCCGGGAGCTCACGCGGACGGCACACGGCATAATGACATAATAGAAGCCTGTATCTACGCCGCCGATGCCCTACGCCGGACCTCTTAGGTCCATGTCGCCCATACAAATTTAGGGACCTAAGAGGTCCTCACGTGATGCCAGCGGTGGTCGCTTAGGTGTCCCGATCACGGAGTCCGGAGTCCGGGATCAGTCCGTCCGACTCCGTTCACGTGGTACTTTTCCTCCATCTCGTTCCTCGCCAGGAGCCTACGCCGCAATGGACTGCAATCTCATGGGCCCTCGAGCATCAGCGAGTTTTGACACGCGGGCTCGGTACTAGATAGGCATGCGGTGTTCTCTCAGTCTCGCGACTCGCGAGTAAGTATTGCCTTGGTATTGCCGCTTGCAAAACTCTTGTTTGCAACTTGTTCGGTCGTGTGGCGCAGATCGCGATTACCGTGACTTGAACGGGACTGCCGCTTTCTTGAAGTTTTCCTCGTGCCCTCCAGAGCGGACGACGGCGCACCAAGTAATGTTCGGCGTGGACTGACAGTCTGAAGGAACGCATATCGCTGGTTTCAACTTTCAGGTGCGTAATAAAACTGTACCAATTAATTCCACTTCACTTGCAAGATCCGCAGAGCATTTTACCATTCGCAAGAGAGTCGATATCGCCGCTGCGACTCTAGGGTGCCCTGCGTCTGTGCGCCGCATGGGTTATCCGAGGCGTTTGCGCCGCATTTACGTCCGCATTGGCACAGTGTTTCCCATTCTCAGCCAATGACTCTGAATCATCGTGCCAGCCCCCGGCTGCGTTAGAGACAGTTCTTCACAATTAAATGCAGAACCGGACAACACCGTGATTACAAGGAACAAGATTGAAATTTAGATACCCCTAGTCGGGAGCGGTCATTTAAGGACTCACCGACGTCATCTCCATCTTGTCCGCCGTCGTCTCCCCTTCCTCCGGCTTGAACTCCCTGTAGTGCCGGAAGAGGTCTCGCGACGTGACGCGATGAAGGTGACGATCACAGCAATGAGGGTGAAGAGAAAAGTGAACCAGGGAAGGACAGCGATAAGCACCACTGCATTTAGGTCAGCACAAATTTTGAACGCAGGGAAATATGAGACGTACAGTATTCAAAGCTGCTGTATTCCGTGCTCACTCCCAGCTCACGCTCAACAGTCTGCACGACGCTGTCCGGAAGCGCCAGGCCGTCAACCGAGGCGCTAACCTTAACGGAGCGCGTCGATACAAAGATGGAGACGGCGACCTGCGTGGCGAAGAGCACTATGACGCAGATGGCTAGTGAAAGATATTGCAGCGTGAGGGTGCGAGTAGACACGCCAGAACGGCTTTTGATATCTACCAGAAGAATAATGAAGTAGACAGTGCAGAGAACCAGAATGAGTGCGGATACGGTGGTTACGACGGCGCTGGATTGGAACACATCTACCAGTATAATCTTCATATTCAGTTGTACGGAGTCAACGAGGTTGCGCACCACTGCTATCAAACGAAATCGTGGTCTGAGCTGGGATTATCTTCATTATTGCATCTTTGGCCTTCTTCGACTTTACGAAGGCGTTTATTTCTGTTGGTTGGTGAATACCGTGCGTGTAAGTGCTCAGAGAAGGAAAGTACCGACGGCGAGCGAGACTACAGCCCATTCCCATGCCAGAAATAGAGTTACGAGGCGGGAAAACCTCAGAGGATGACGCTGTTGATAGACATGGTGGTACAAAGTGACGGGGAGAGAAAGATCGGGAAATGGCAGCAGACCAATACTCTTGACAATGCCTCTTATAATACGCACCCAGTATCGAGGATACCATGATTTCACTGGCAATATGCACCCATAAATTCTGCACGTCATGTCAACCGATTGACGCTGTCACGAATCAGATGTTGACGCTGCGAACACGCAGCGGACATAGCATTATCCTAGCGCCCTTGGCAGCTCCAGCAAAGGTTAGACATAGTTTGCAGGGTGTGTAGGTCGGAGATAAGAAATACGAATTGTCGCACGATGGGCGTGTTATCCTTCAATTATGCCGGCGTTCAATTCGCGATGATGTGTCGAGAAAAAATACTTGGTGCGGACGTCTCGACGGGGCTGTGGTGTTACTAATCAGCCATCGCCACCGATGTGGTCAAATATGCAATTCTACCTTGCCAATCACGGCGTGGTTCAATTTGAGTGAGCGCCTACTTAATGCAATTATTGCCAGCACGTAGACCTTGAGCGACTATACGTGTGCTTGCCACACTTTTAAATGTCTTATCTGATAGATTCAGCTCGAAGGTCTTGGTCAAGGCGGGGGAGCGCAGCTTTACAGTTAATGCTAAACTATTTGAGGTAGAACTGCACGCACTGACTGCCAGTGGAGTACGGCATCTTAATTTGTACTATGCCTGCTGCGAGGTGACAGTAGTTATCCTATGCTGCAGTGAATACATCCGCATATACTGT
The DNA here is from genome assembly GCA_029378255.1 of Mycena rosella. NCBI lineage: Eukaryota > Fungi > Basidiomycota > Agaricomycetes > Agaricales > Mycenaceae > Mycena > Mycena rosella. The sequence goes on from JARKIE010000855.1 coordinate 19,932, forward strand.
GTAGTTACAGTGACATCCCCCTCATGCGCAGCAGGTCCGCAAAATTGCCAGACAGAACCACTATAATGGCTCGACGGCGAACTCCTAAAAGGAGCAAGCTAGAAGACGAACTTCGATCGTTGCGCGAGTTGAACTCGGTGGACCTGGCAATTTCGGCGAGTGGGCATCTTGGTTGCTGTCATTCAGGTTCCCATTGAGGTCAATGAATGAACCGGATGATCCCTAGTTCGCCGAATCGCCCTGTGGGCAAGGTGGTTCTTCTGTCGGGCCACACATTCTTCCGGACCAAGGGAAATAGTTCAAAGGCTCTTGATTTATCTGCCCACGTTGCGGGGAAACCCGAGCACGGCGTCTTACTTAGTCCCTGGGTTCTTTTTGTTCATTCACATGTAAATTCCACTGTCTTTAGAAGGGTGTGGGCCATATTTATTTCTTGTTTATAAAGCCACTTACGCGACGCCTTTTCAAACTCAACCAGGATTGCCGTTTACCATTGTGCTGGTAGAGACTTGCCACCGAACAAGATATGAGCCGCAGCACAGGCCGCCTTTCTTTCCCATTGCCAAAATTCGTGTTAGAGAGACCCAATAATTTGTTGAAGCAAAGCATTTGTGACTTGATCAAGTCCGCGTATTTTAATTCTGCAGAGAACAAGAACATTAGCGGGAGAACAAGTTTTAGCGTACAATGGTGGCGAAATATGTGCTTCACCGCGCAGAGCTCACATTCTCCCGTGCGCCACTGCTTGGCACTGCAACATTCGTGTTGCCCATCTCCAGATACGGGGGTAATCATCGTTGGGAGAACCCAGCAATGGCAGCGAAAAAACCCATTTGCGGAAAAAAAGCTATGCTATAAATGGGCGCCCAGGCGATGGCCCAATACGCGACCCACGTCACTGCGGCCATGCAGGCCACGGGCGCGATGGAAAGGACCGGGAGAGCAGAGAAGGTGCCCGCAGTGATGAGTGCTGCCCAGGCGGTCGGACGCAGAGCGCGTGCGAGGTTGCGCCGCCACACCAGGCTGCTGACGAACCCGACTACGATGACCACACCGCTCCAGATGCCCGCTGCAGGCCAGTATTCCTGCGAGAGGTAGATACCGGGGAGGGATGAGACCGTGACACCCACCATCGCTGGGAAATCGACGAGGGCGAAGGGGATATCTTCCGGTTTCCCGGGCGTGCTACCGTCGTGTACGCTGCACCAGATCACCGGCGCCGTGTGCGAGATCGCCTGGTGGGCATGGAGGGTGAATACCGATGCGATAAGCGCGAAAAGCAAGGGGATTGCAGCGACGCCAATCATGCGCACGCGAGAAAGATGCCCGAAAACGAGGGCGGTGGCGAGGCTGAAGAGTGAGGATCGGCTCCGACAGATATGACGCGTTCCGCGCAGACCAGGGCGGGTAATATCACCGACTCACTGGCCTGATCTCCAAGCTGTGTGATTGTTCGCGACATCGACGGCGGCGACGACAACATAGAAGCAGGCGCCAATGAGATCGTAATCCCACTCGGATGGCAGCTCGCCGTCCTCAGCAATTAAAGGCCATTCCCGTGTGTCCATGGCTCATTGCGAGCGTGATGAGCCAGGCCCACTAGCTGCCCGGGCCATAGAATCCTGAGATTGGTGTATCGTCGGTGATCCGGGAAAGCAGATTCTTCTGCGTAGCGATTGTGTACTCGACATGGTATTGGATGCAGCTCATCAGAGCCAGTGTCGTGGTGAGGAGTTGTGTGCCGATGATACCCCAGCATCACTGGCCTTTACCATGCTGTTGACGCGCCATCGAACGCGGATGCTGATGAGGACGCGTTAAATCTCTAGGCTGGTAGGAGAATCGAGGGAAGCCTGGTAAAGAACGAGGGCAAGTTAAAATTTCAAATGTTGACGCCCTGTTGCTGTGCGTGCCAGTCGCACCAGCCAGCCGGCGGCGTCAGTCAGCTTCCAGCAAGTAATTTAGCCGAGCTTGAGCGAAGCCCACGAAGAAATGCGAACAGCGCAGTTGCGGCACTGAAAGTAGCAGCCAGTAACAAGTTGTATGACTCGAATTGCACTCCCGTGATCCGACGCGCTACGCGTGTAGGCAACAATAGCCCACAAATGGGGCCACAAGAATACCGGAAATAGATATTCGCCTGACAGCGCAATATATCCGGGTATATTGTGGGA
>JARKIE010000856.1:0-22102 GCA_029378255.1 Mycena rosella
TGCAACTAAGTTTGCTATTTGCGACTTGGATTTAGTGCGCTTCTGCTCACCAAGGTTTCCCATATAGCACTGGCTTCCGCACTATCCCGCATTGCGATCGCCTCGGTCAGCGAATCTTTCCACCACTTCAACCCAATGTAAAGGCGCCTTTTATACATTTCCATGACCCGAAGAACATCGTCTGCGCCGAAATCATCGTCCATCACGAAGTCTTTCACGGAGACTTTGTCCAGTGACTTTGCACAGAGATGGGGATCATGAAATATGATCCGACGAGTGTATTGCAACCATGCGTTCGTGAGTATCTTTTCTGTTTTGCTCTTTGGGAGTATCGGGTGGCGGAGTCTTGCCGGTTTCTTGAAAATAGTCGGCCCAGAATATTCAGGCTCGGTGATGTGTTGGAAAACTCTGAGAATCTTCTCGCGTTCGCTTCGCTCGCGTTAGCCAAAATCCGCCCAGTTGCAAACAAGCACTACAATACTCACAATCGTAACCTCAAACGATCAGGTCATCGCCTTCGTTCAACGCGGCCTGCTCCTGCAGCTTATCGTGTTGGGCACGGATGTAAGCGAATATATCCATCTCTGGCTGGGGGCCCTCGTCTGCTTCGTCTTCGAGGGGCGTCGTTTGGAAATCTTCCATCCATTCCTTGGCTGGATGATTTCCCATGTGAAGGCGTAGCGCCCGTGCTTCCAGAGCGTCCCTGATTTCCACTGCGTATATCATCTGTTTGGCCAGGACCTTTATGCGCATCTTGTGGCCGTCGACTGCTTGACATTTGTCCCTCGCAATTATGACCCCGAAAGATTGCGCACCCTTTAGAAAGAACCGATTATGGTGGATCTCCCTCCCGGTGCGTTCCTCTCGGATCGCAATCACGTATTTCTTGAGCAAAACGAGCCTTCTCCATGATGGTAGGGATGGACGTGTAGGTCAGGACATCCTCTTTCGAGGGAATCAACGCGCCGGCGAGTGTGTCGTCGACGAATTTTTGGGCCTCCTTGTAGCGTTTCGTCATAGTCCGGTACTGCTCATGATGGACACGACAGCGCTCGATTGGGTAGCCATGGGTCGGAATCTCGGTGCAGCGAGTTTCGTCTTCCAAGAGCGTCGAGCATTGACTAGCAGCAGACCGAGGTTTTGGTTTCCCTCCTTTGTGGGCAGACATGGTGGAAGCAAGTCGAGTCACCCCGACCGCCTAAACACCGTGGACGGCACTGGTTCCCACGAAGATGTGTTGCGGCATACGAGTATAATTGATCATGAGAAGTACGACCCCGAGAGCTTCAGCGTGCAGCGTGCACTGCATGATCAGCGTGGTAAGCGAGTCACTTGCGTCCTCTCAGCACAGATTCAGCCAGTCCTTCGCTCAGATATATTTGTTTACGGCCGCGGTAACAGAATGCAGCAGGAATAGATGGCTATTACATAGCATTTTTCTCAGTCCTCGTGAACCGGGAGCTCAAGAGATCAAGTAACGGACACCCCGCGCCGTCAAGCAGTACCGTAGTAACTTAAGAGCCTAGTGGTGGGTTGGTGGTGGGCGGTAGAGCAGGCTGTCACATTCAAGTCACATTTCAATCATGTTTCGCCACCGCAATAGAGCTTATTAGCAATTTGCGAAAAGTCCACTTTTCTGTATTAAGTCTTGCCTTGTTTCGATTGTGGAGCTGACTCAGATTTCGGCTTCCCGCTGTTTTACCTGGTGATGACGCGTTTTGTGGAGCCCACTTCGACTAAGTGGGGCCTCAGATATTCAACGAAATCAAATTTCGCAAGTTGCTAATAAGCTCTAATGTTCCGATATAGATCATACATCATTAACATTAGTCACACGGCACGCCGGCATAGACATGTTGGTCAACCATCCAAAGTTCAAACGTCCCAACGTTTAAAATTTTGCGCCATAACGCCTTCACGGTATCACGCGTGCACTAAGATTCTGAGAACGTCAAGGGATCATTGGTGCCGGGCATTGCCGAGGTCACGGGTCTGTGGATCGCTGACAAATCTCAACTGTGTTGAATTTTCCAGCTGCTCCCTTCATACCGGACTCCGATTGCAATTATTGCAAACTGTCTGCTGATGCTAATTTGAACGGTAAATAACGAACAAACCGTCCGTCGGACAACTGAGGGGTCTACATAAGTAACCTTTCTGAACGACATCGAGGGCCCGATATAGCTTCCCCCTTCCCGACGAGGTCGGGCGATAATCGGGCCGAAATCTCCAGCTCGTTCTTGGCACCGATTGATGTATCTCCTACATTTTCACAGGGTTCAAAATACTCTCCCACTTTACTGCATCCGTTCCTTTTCTCCGCCTTCTTGCCGCAGGGTCTGTACACCGTCTTTCCGCAACCACCTGATCTCATGGACTCGACAGAGAAACACAGCATCGCGGCTGAATTGAAGAACGAGGCCGCACTGAAGCTCGACCACGCAGGGCTTCCACTCGTCCCGCAACCATCGGATGATCCAGAGGACGTACGTCCCCACGCAATTTAACGTCGTGATTTTTGGGACTGAGCCTAAGCAATTGCAGTCACTCAACTGGACTCGCAGGGAGAAGTAAATTATAGTCGCCATCGTGTCGCTCGTTGCGTTTTTTGTGCGCGCCCCATCATACACACACACCGTTTGCTGAGTTTTCACTCTTCAAGGCACCTTCGCGGCCTTGACCTCGAACCCCGCATACGCGCAAATTGGTCTGGGATTAGATGTAATTGCCACCGAAGCATCAAACATCGTTAAGTATTAGTGCATGATGGTGAAAACGACGTGCTCAACTGCAATTTCCTGGGAATAATTGCCATCGCAGCCACCGGCATAGGGAGCTTCATCTGGGCGCTCATTTCCAACGTTTACGGCCGCCGCCCAGGTCTTATCTTCTCTCAGGCTATCGCCATCGCAGCGGGGTTTGGCAGCGCCTACGCAAAATCATACCGGACTATCATTGTCGGGAGGTTCTTCACCGGCCTGAGCGTCTTCTCCGACAATGTAGTGTAGTTTACGGTCATCTCAGATGTGTTCTGCCTGCATGAGCGTGGGAAGATGCTCGGGATTGTAACGGCCGCGCTTATCAATGGGGTGTGTGGGTGTGTGGTTGGCCTTCATCTCAGTCGGTCATATGCTTACAGGAATTCAATGTAGCCCCACCTGGCATCGCTCCCCGGTGGATTCATCGCACAGGATGTTGACTGGCGATGGACGCTGATACTGCCGTCGATTTTGACGTCTGTGTGCTGGGTTTTGATTTTGGTTGGCCTGCCAGAGACGCTTTATCTGCGCGGTCTCTCGCATATCGAATCAACTGGGAAAAATATCACTGCATTCCCTGACCACCTACACTTAGTTTGATGTATCTATGTATATCCGGCCTAGATAAGCATAGGTGCCTACATAGACCCTGTGTAGTTCAACCCGAGAGAGTTACGCTGAGCTATGCTCATCTAGGCTGGATATACACACACCTAAACAAGTTAAGTGTAGGTGGTCAGGGAATGCAGTGTATCACCGGAACCGACAGCAAGGCGGTGGGCCGAAATCTGCAACTCCTTGACCTTGTGCGACCGTTTCAAATGTGGGTCTGCATCACTTCTCTCTGCGAGACGAGACTCACATCATTTCCGCAGGCTCAAGTACTTCCCAGTCGGAATACTTGCTTGGTACGCAGGTAAGTTAATCCTGGTTTGATTTGAACTCAATACTTACCCCGAGATCAGCTGTCGCACTGACGCTTGGGAGGTAACCTGATTTTTACCTACCTGCCTCCGAGTTGTTGGCACTGTGAACAGCGTAATGCCCTCGAAAACCGTCTCGGCATTGTTCAGGACCTGCTACAAGTGGAATTCTGCCCGCACTGGGGTCGCGCTCAGCGTTAGCACCACCATCGGCGGAGTCCTCGGCGAGGTAACAGTCTCCGGGCCAGTCATCGTACGCTTCATCTCCTAGTAATGTTCCTGTACTGATTGGCAGGCAGGATAAGCTGATGGAGCGCTCACGGAAGCGGGAGGGGTGCGTGCGGCCAGAGTCAAGGTATGCTCCGTGCAGATTGAGGGTTCTTAATGGACGCTGAGGACGTATAGATTACACGGCATATGGCCAGCGATCTTCCTCCTCCCTGCGGACCTCCTCATACAACACGCGAGGTACAAGTGGATTTTGTTGTAGCATCTGTGACTACCTCATGTTCGGTTTCTGCCTCGAAAACCACGCCTTGAACCGTTTGTACATCGGCTAGTCCTCCATCCGGCCGAATATCTGGAGCTCACCAGGGATGCAGGCTTCGCGGTGCAGATGATCACGACGCCTATTAGGGGAAGTCAAAGCGAGAATCGAAGGACGATTCTCGGCCGATTCTGATATCGATTCTCGGATCGATTCTTGCTCGAGAATCGACCGAGAATCAATCTGTTTCCAGAATCGACCAGAATCAATGTTCCTGCTCGGGAGGAGGAACACCGATTCTTGACATCAGAATCGCGATTCTCGAGCTCGAGAATTGAACTTGCCCTAAACATGCTGAGTCCGGTGCGATGCCTTGTCACAGAATTAAATTACAAATCAATTATATTCGGCTACCCTTCGTATATCCCGACGCCCGTTCATCGATAATTACCATGGTCAGAGCCTCCACCACAGGAAAAGCCGCCGCCGTCAAGAAGAAACCCTCTAACCGAATCAAGACCCTGATCACAAAGGCAAAACCAGCCAAGAAAAAGGCGGCGCAAGGCGGTCTTAACACGTGTTGTGTGGTGATGGATGAACATCTTGAGCACGTCGTGCGCCCGACACTGGTGCGAAGAGAGCCGGGGCATGCTGTCGTGGTATAAATTAAGGTTTGATGTCACGCTTGGCACCCAGAAAAAGATATTCAAATTTAATTATCTACGCTGAATCCTCCAAGAATCGAGCTCAGAAACGGGGGGGCCAAAGTTGATGTGGATTCTTGATCGTTTCTCCCGCGAGAATCGATCAAGAATCGACATCAGAATCGGCGAGAATCGCCATTCGATTCTCGCTTTGACTTCCCCTATTGTAGCCTGTGAGACAAGTATAAGACCCATGCCTTCAGCGCGGTGCCTTTGGCACGAAGACACAGAGGTTACGTATCATAGATTAATAAAAGGCGAACCACGCGGCCTCGCTGGCACTTGGCCGGCGGTTCGCCCGGGCGTGGGGAAATGCACGTGATTATATCACATGAGTTATCAAAAAAGCTGTGTCCCTCGTCTCTTCTTATATAGACAAGTATAGGACCCGTGCCTTCGGCGCGGCAATGGCACAGCTGATTCTCAGTGGTGAGGGTTTTTTTTTTTGAAAGAAGAAATATATATATGTATCTAACTGGGTACCAACTACCTGTAACAAAAATGTGGTCAGTAAACCTGGCTTGGAAACTGAGGTAAACATATGGGTGAAGCAACACTTCTGGATATTCTTGCAAAGAACCTTGAATCGCTGACTGGAGGTGCATCGAGAAAGTGCAACATATAGCTGGCCATGGACAAAGACATTGGTGTGGAGGTCGAGCCCAACATAATCAACTGACTGGCCCTGTGCTTTGTTTATGCTCATTGAGAATGCAAGACGGACAGGAAACTGCTAATGTTTCGTAGCAACAGCAACTTGTGACCCATGCCTTCGGCATTTCAACAGGACAGGGACACTCTCTCCCTCTCCCTTTGTCTGAATATTATTGTGAAGTGTTTCAACTTTATGTATAGATTAGTTCAGATAAAAATTACCTGTTGGGGTGCTAGCACAGGGCACTGGTTGAACATTTCAAGTGTTTCGGTGAAAATATTGCTGAAAAATGTTTAGGCTTTTGCTGATTTTTTTTGCTGAAATAGTAGATGAAAAACTTGAAAGTTTTTCGGGACTTTTTGACTCATAATGTAAAATGCGAAACAAAGTCAAAAAACTTTTGAAAGATGTTCAAGTTTTTCACCTACTTTTTTGGTGAATAACTTCTGCAAAATCCTAAACATTTTTCACCAATTCACCAAAAACTTGTAATGTTCAACTGGTGGGGCATGAATGAAAGCCAGACTGGCCGTGATAGTCTGAACTCCTGTTAACCATGAGTTGTGTCACTATTTCTGAGTTAGCTCTCATCTTGAGACTTGAGCTGATGGTTCCTGTGGAATAAGGTTGCAAATTGCAAGAAAGCTGGTTGAGGGCCACAGATTTGTGATCCTTTGACTGTGACCTGGCCCACGGGGTGCAGCCATGCAAATCGGGTGAATTTCAAAGTTCCAAGGTGTGAGCATGATAGTTTGGCATGGGTCCATAAATGTATTTTCAAGCTCAAAATTCTCTCATCTGAGTATGGTTGGGACCCTGAAACACACAGTTGGCCTGAAAGATGGATGCAAATTGGGAGGAACATGGGATGGGACTTTCATGATTTATTGACTGATAAATGTCAGAGAACATAGGATTATTTGAACAGGCATTTGACCTGATGGCATGGTCCTGGTAGAGCTTGAAGTAAACACTGGAAGGAAAGTCAGAGATCGAAAGGGTCAGTATGAATACGACACTTACCCGAGGCCAATATGGAAGAACATAAATCCACACAGCACAGCAGGCTGGGAGATCCTAAATAAAAAGATAGAGGTAAATGTCGAGGTCGGATTTTCAACATATTTGGAGAGCAGAGGGAAGTGTGATTGGCATACCTGAGTCATAAAATGGACCGTCATCCTCAAAACAGCAGCTATGCAAGAAATTAGCAGGAAAGAGCCGCTGCATGGCTGAAGGGTCATCACAAAAGCTGTGTCCACTGTCTCTGCTTATATAGGATTTCGAAACTTTCAGAGACAGGGGCAGAAAATGTAAATTAAAAGAGAAAAAACTCAGTTAGTCACAGACATGAAAATTCAGATAAACTTGAGGTAGACAAAAGTCAGGAAAGTCGCAGATAGGTAACTGGAAATCAACACAGATCTTGAGGTACTATTTTAGGTGATCGCAAGTGATAGAACTGTCTCTCCTCGGCATGTGAATTTACCATGTATATCACATACTCAAAGAATTTCGGAATTTTATATTATTGTCCCGAGTTTGGGGTCACAAATTGTCACAAAATGAAAAATGTTAGATCATGGTCAGCATAGCAATGCAGTTTGTTATTTTTATTTTTGAGGACAAAAGCCATTGTAAGAACAGGAAATATTAGTGAGACTACACACTATTAGAGGTTGTATTATAATAGCAGAAGGGGGCTATATGAGAGAAGCATGGGAGAGAAAGATGGGGGCAAGAATTTCAAGTGTGCTCTATTATTATTAAATGAAATGAGCCTGGAGGTGGCCCTATGTTAGATTGAAACACAACCAAGAACTTAATGACTTATGGTACAGTTGGTTCCTCGCGATGCTCAGATTTGGCTTGCAATGCCAAAGTCCGCGGTTCGAATCTGCTTTTGGCATTTATTTAATTTAGTGTCGCGAGAACAGGCCGCTGCGTGCGAAGGGCGTGGGGAAATGCAGGTGACTTATATCATGTGATTTATCAAAAAATGGCAGTGTCCTTCGTGTTTTCATGTATAGGACAAGTATAGGACCCGTGCCTTCGGCGCGGTAGCGTCACAGCTGATTCTCAGTGGTAAGGGTTTTTTTGAAAGAAGAAATATATATATATATATCTGTATCTAACTGAGTACCGACTCTGTCGACAGCTTGTTGGGCCTCTGCATCTCAGTATTAGAATTCTCAGTTCCCCGCAGACATGGTGGATTCTGAGTTCCAGGGTTCACAGGAGACACGGCGGATTCCGAGTGGAGTCAATGATTTTTCATTCAGTTGCAGGACAGGGAAACTCTCTTCCTCTCTCCTTCTCTGAATATTATTGTGTTGCCTGGACCTTGAAGCCTTCAGGCAATTTAGAAGATCGAGGAGTGTTAATGGTGAGAGTGTACTCTTTTTCTATGTATAAATTGGTTCAGATAAAATTTGCCTGTCGGTTGCGCTAGCACAGGGCGTGAATGACAGCCAGAGCGGCCTTTAGCATGAGCTGTTGACACCCCCATTGACTATGGGTTGTTTCTCTATTTTCGACTTAAAAACTCTCTCATCTTGAGACATGACACAATGCACCCTGAAATGAGGTCGCAAATTGCAAGAAAGAAACTTGACTGGCTGAAGGCCATGGATTTGTGATTCTTTGACTTTGACCTGGCTCATGGTACGGCCACAAAGATCGTGGTGAATTTAGATGTTCCAGGGCACCTTAATGTCAACTGCTTCTGTGTTCGGGGGTGTGTGAGTATGATAGTTTGGTGCGAGTCCATGTAAATATTGTCAAGCTCGAAATCCTCCCATCTGAGTAAGGTTGTGGCTTTAAAATGCACAGTTCGTACAAAAGACAGGTCACAAATTGAAACGGGATAGGAACTTCATGATATATTGCCCAATAAATGCCAGGGAACACGAAATTATTTGAACAGCCATTTGAGCTGATGGCCGGGTCCGGTAAAACGTGAAGTAAACATTGGAAATGAAATCGAGCTTGAAAGCATCAGCACAAATAAGACACTTACCTGGGGCTGCATACAGGCAATGCAGAAGAACATAAATCCACATAGCAGGGCTGGGAGATCTTGAATTAAAAGATAGGGGCAAATGTTGAGAGAGAATTTGATACACAATTGTAGAGCAGAGTGAAATCATAAAAGAGAAGGGCAGCTGTTCAGTGGGAAATTGGTGGGAAAGAGCCGCTGTGCGGCTGAAGGGACACCTGATTATATCAGGTAATTTATCAAAAAAGAAAGAAAAAAGCTGTGTGCAACATCTGTTCTTATATAGGATTTGATCCCTTCAGACCCACAACAATTAGTACCCTTTTTTTTTTACATAAGCATAATACAGATAGGAGGTGGCTGGAATCAAAACAGAATTAATTAGAGCCAATTTCCTTTAAGAATAAAAAATAAAAGCAAAAGGACTTGCATTTGAGAGATAGGCTGCAGAGAAAGTATCTATATAAGAAGAGAAAAACAGCAAAAGCAAGGTGGTCATTACAGATCAGATAAGGCAGACAAATTTTTGGTACAGTTCGAGATTTGGTTTAGACAGATAGGGGTAGCTGGAATCAGACAGAGCTTGAGAATGACAGGAAAGTATGATCACAAATCACAACACAACCACTTTTTTCAACAGTCTCTTAATGCAGTTGGTTCATCGTCATGCTCCGGATTTAGCTTGGAATGCTAAGGTCCGGGGTTCGAACCTGCCTTTTGGCACTTTCTTTAATTTAATTTAGTGTCGCGAGAACAGGCCGCTGCGCGGCCGACAGGGCCGTAGGGAAATGCAGGTGACTTATATCATGTGATTATATCAGGTGACTAAGAGTGGCAGTGTCCTTCGTGTTTTCATGTATAGGAATATATAGATATTGTTTGTTCCAATGGGCATCACGAATGTCCATTGATCTACTTAGACTGTGTTGATTGCTACGAGCCGTAAGCAGCCGAGGTCGTTCAACTGGTGAACTTTGCCCGTCAAGGTCGCCGTTCTGTTACATCGTGTTGCGTTCCTTACCTATAGACACATCCTTCACTGTCGGGTTCTGGTCGATCCAATATGGCACATCATTTTCTTGCAGTTGTCAACTGATCACTAACATCTTCCAGGCGACAAGGTCGGATTTCAGGTCAGCGGGATCACATACGCATGCGTCTCCATGATCTTTTTCTTGCCCGTGTTGTGGATCATGCTGTAAGTTCTGTGCTGCGATTAATCTAGCCACCTGCTGACTACCATACAGCGACAGGTAGTGATGTTCAAGGCCCGGCTTCAAGCCCTAAGCCCGCCAGGCCGGGCCCTGGGCTTGGCGGGCCGGGCCGGGCCCGTGAGCGGGCCTGGGCGGGCTCAGGGCTCGGGCTTCATCATTCTGAAGCCCGAGCCGGGCCCCCAAGCCCGGGCCTGGGGGGCGGATCAGATCCGAACTAGTTGTGTGTTTCAAAGTCTCTTGACAGCGCACAATGCATGTGAATAATTAAACGAATAAGCAGGCATGTGAATAACGAGGTCGATGCGGTGTTCCAACCTCAGCCAATTCTCCAATGCCGGATCCGGCAGGATTCAGCAACACTCCAGATATAAAATATGACACATGATCTCCTCCCAGCCCTCTCGATGTCGGGGTCGCACTCCCCTGAACCAAACTATGATTTACCTCTTAGCATAGCTATGGAATTATCGATGCCTTCCCCAGCTCCTCAACCGTGGGAATATATATTTCAAGCCCGGGCCTAAGCCCGAGGCCCGGGCTTGAAGCCCTGCCTGAGGCTCGGGCTCGGGCCTTGGATATCCGAAGCCCAGGCCGCGTCAAGCCGGGCCCAAGCCGCGGCTTCCAGGCCGGGCCGGGCCCTGAACATCACTAGCGACAGGGAGCGCTTGCGAGGGCGGTTGGGGGAGCCTGCCTTTAATAAGGGGATTTGAAGACTCGTCGCAATAACCTTAATGAAGTCATATGCAAGTAATAAATATAGGAACCGTTGATGGTGGACTTGAAAAAGTCCAGACGAAAGACATCAATTCATAGAAATTATTCAAACATATATATCGCCTACTGGGTGCAAGGGCGCCAGCGAGCACAGGGCGTGGACACTGGAAAGCATAAATGCACGCCGGCGACTGCGCATGTACCGCCCGGCTTCAAAGCAAGGAGTGAGCGTTATACAGCCGTTCAAACGCCTTCAGGCTTAGCGCCCTTTAGTTCCCGGGAAGAACCCCACGTGTGTGCGAAGAGGCGCCAAGACCCGCCCGGTGGAGAAACGCAGAGATGCCCGACGGGTAAGTATATTTACAGTAAGTTAACCGTTGATATCGGAGCCTCAGATCCAGAATTCAAACCCAGAATTTGTGGGCATTCGATAGCGCTTGACGAAGCATTTGCGTACTTTTCTGTAAGACTCCGAGCTGGACACCTTGTCACAGCTGATCTTGAGTTGGAGAGTGCGTAATTTCTCAAAGGATGAGTATTTTGCGCCAGACCAGAAACGGAAGTGGGACGAGGGCGCCTCTGGATAGGCCAAGGATAGGCCCACTGATAGATGGGGGGATATACGCCACAAGCTGAAAACGCACCACGTGCAGTAGCAGGTCTTTGGCACATCCTAGCCGTCAAGAGAGAAGAGAAGTCCAGCTGAGTACGGCCAACTTTACGGCGACAGATTCTACGGAACGACGAATCGCACGCATTCCTGTGCGTGGCCGGAACTGGGGTGGGAGTAGCGCGCCAACCCTCATAAAACGGACATGGGCTACTAATCCGAACGCAAGGACGAAGCGGCAACAAAGAGATCGGAGGGAGCTTTGGTTCAAGGGGCTGTCGGGTCCCCCCAAAGGGCTGAAAAAAACTTTTTTACCCTACAATTTGAATAGATCCAACCACTCCAGAAACATTATCGGTAGGGTGGGAAAGATCTAGTGGTTGGAAACGGAGCTTTGGAGGTCCTCCCCCCGGGCCTTCAGAGCTTACAACAGGGACTATCGCTCCAGAAATCAACATGTAATGTTCAGAAGTGAGGCCTAGGATATTATATTCAGCACTGGAGACACATTTGACGCTCGCAGAACGTAAATCGCAGGATATATGGCAGGAGAGCAGAGGGAGGGGTCTCAGGGAGGGTCGGAAAAAACTTTCGACCCGATATCCTTATGTCGAAACCCGACAGCCCCTTGCTTTGGTCGACAAGTGCTGTATCAGACAGTATCAGAGGAAGCGATTGCGAGTCCGAAGATGCGGAATAGAACTTAGCGAACCACGATTCGAGAGGCCCATCAATCCTCCACGGCGTTTACTTGAACTGAAAGCTACGAGCATTGCAAGAGAGAGTCCGACTCGCCGCTGCCCGGATCCTGGAGCCCTGAGCCGAGCGAAAGAAAGTACATAGGGAGGTGCGTTTCTCCGAACATCATGGAGTTCATCGGCCGTATGATTCTCGATTCTGCTTCCGCGCAACTGCCGGCGCGCCGTCGTCCGAGGACTCTGAGCTCGGCGCGACGCCGGATGAGTTGGTGAGCTGGCGCGGGGCGCAACGTTCGAGCGGCGCATTCTTCGACTCGCGCGAGTTGGGCGGTCGGCCCTGCGGGAGGATGTGCACTGGACCCGAGTCCAGACCAATCTCGCTGCCCGCGCCCCGCTCCCGCAGCATCGGGCATCTTCCAGACGCGCTGCGACTCCGCTGGGGAGCGTGGAACGCGCAGAGTCTGTTATCTGAGAATCGAGTAGATCGGGTACTCGATGTCCCACTCGTTGAAGCACTAAGAGTGAGTAAGTCAGATGCATGCAGAAGGATAAATGGAACGGAGCGTGGCCGGTCGGGGATGACGGGTCCCTCGAGCTGATGGGGTTGCGAATAACCGCGGCCGTAAATATGTCGGGAAATTACTCGATGACTATTGCGAAACTTAACTAAGCGGTGACTGCGGAATAGGAAGAAGAGGGCACGCACGGTGCGCAGACAAGAACCCCCCATGGCTTGCCGCCTATAACAAACTGCTTGTGCGCGCTGCTGTGCGCACCGCATTGGGTGCGGCGGGCGAGGGCGGCGGCGCGAGGTACGTCCTTGCCACGCACATGCATGTGCGTGGGGACGTCGCGGCGCTGTCGCGTCGGGGCCGCAGACCACCACCATAGCCGCGCGCGCAGTGCGGAGCACGGATTCGCGCCCGCTATGCACACGCGGCGTCACCTTCGCAAGGATATAGCGGGGTTCGCGTGCCCGCGAGACGGTCGATACCGGCCTGTGCGTGGAGAGCGCGGCGCGCGGAGCGCTCGCAGCGCTTGTAGGGGCAGCGTGCTCCGCGCAGAGGGTGTCGTTGGTGCACGCAGGGCGGCCGCGCGAATGCCGGTCAGCCAGGAGCGGGCGGAGCGGCGACAGACGCTGACCTGGCGGAATAAGCGAGACGATGGCGAGGGGATAGATCGTACGCATGTACATACCTTGCACGAGTCGACGGCGACGGACCCGGCGCTGCTGGCCTCCTGGCGCTCGAGGGACGAAGTACGGGTAAAGACCCGAGGCCTTCAAGCGTCGTACGAGCATTGCAAGAGCGGAGCCCTAAGCCGAGCCAAAGAAAGTAGCAAGATGCACTTCTTAACCATCGAGTTCATCCGGCGTGGCGCTGAGCCGGCGTGCAACCGAGAGCGAAGAAGGAGGAATGTGCGTAGGTAATGTTCCGAGATCACACGACCCGTACGGCACGCCGGCATTAACTTGGCATTGACGGCATCTCCCTTTAAGTTTCCAAGTTTTCGCGGGCCGCGCTCACCGTCTCCAGGCTAGTTCGTCAAATATTCGTGGAAATAAATCTGAGCTCTCTATTTACCTCCCCAGCAGTTCTACAGTAGTTGTCCCGAATCTCGCCAGCCAATTGAATGCGAATTCCTATCACGTACAAAGAAGTCCGAGGGACCAAACGGTGGAAGAGCGCCTTGTGCACGTTGCTCGGCTAGGCTGTCTCTTATCTAGAGGCTGGGGTCTTATCGTCTGACTCTGACGTCCTCCGACCGCCTACCATCGCTCAAAAACCATGTCCCTCCTTCTGTATTCCCTCGCCGCGCTGGGTGCAGCGGTCCCCCTCTTCTGGTGGGTACTACTCCCAAGAATACAGAGAGCCGCTATCCTGCCCCCGGGGCCGCCGGGGGATCCTGTGCTAGGCAATCTACGGTATATGCCCTCAGACCAGTCCGCTCTGGTATTCCATGAATGGTCGAAGAAATACGGTTCGGCCCGCTTCCTCTCCTTAAGGGTCGCCTTTCACAGCTCTGAATACAGGCGAAGTGATGTATTTCGAAGTTCTAGGAAGATCCCTCGTAATTCTGGACACCCACCAAGCTGCCGTAGATTTGCTGGAGAAGAGAAGCGCGAACTACAGCGACAGGCCCGTGTTCACTCTTTACGACCTGTGAGTCCAATTTGTGGTCTGCGGCAAAAGGGATGGAGCGAGAAAATTGACAGGCTTGGATGGACTCCATCGCTTACGTTCATGCAATACGGGAAGCAGTGGATAAAACACAGACAGATGCACCACTCCTATTTGAACCACCAGAACACCGACAACTTCAAGACGATACAGACTCAGGAGGCTCGCACGCTGGCGCAAAATTTGGTGCATTGCGCAGCACATAAATACGATAGCTATCTGAGCAGGTATTGAGCTCGCGCTTGCCACCTAGATACACGCTGAACTTTAATTCATTGCAGGTTTGCAACGGCGGTGATTTCCCAGATCGTCGCGGGCCATCGAATCACCTCGGACGATGACTCGTATCTTCACACCTCTAAAATAATCTACGAGACCATGACACGGACGGGACCCCCTGGGAGTAGCCCAATTGACTTTTTCCCGGCCTGTGAGTGAATCACTCGAGGATTAAAGATGTATCTTTTTCGATGGTTATGGCTATATCAGTGCAGCACCTTCCTAGCTGGTTTCCAGGGACAAGTCATGTGGCCATCGCAAAGCGGTGGAGACCAACACTCCGGTATCTGCACGATTACCCTGTGCACACAGTGAAGAAGGAAAAGGCGAGTTCAATCTACGCTCAATCGGCCCCTCATCAACACCGTGCCAGGAAATGGGGACTGCCAGCCCGTCATTTATATTGGCGCAACTGGAAGAAATGGAAGACGAAGAAGATGACACTGATCTGAAAGGCGCTGCAGCAACGATGTTTGGAGCGGGGGAAGCTACGGTTGGATTTGCTTTCAATCTACGGCAGGAAATTAACCCCGTGCTAGACTTGGAGCACAGTGGCCGTGTTCATTCTCGCGATGATCCTCCATCCAGAATGCCAAGTCACGGCCCAGAAGGAAATCGATTCCGTCGTCGGAGATCTGCGCCTGCCTGACTTTGGGGATCGGGATAACCTCCCGTTCGTGGAGTGTATCCTGCAGGAGATTCTCCGGTGAGTCAAGGATTCCCTGGTTGAGTTTCGCTTGACCTTTGAACCCGAATCGAGGTGGAATCCAGCGATACCCTTAGGTCTTTTCCGAAATACGCCGAGCCCAGCGTTAGCTAACGAAACTATTCTCTCAAGGTGTGCCGCATCGGACGATGGAGGACGACCTGTACCGCGGAATGCTCATTCCGAAAGGCGCCTTAGTCTTCCCTAACATCAAGTAAATCTTTCAATATTCAGGTCACGGTTTCTTACGCACATACCACAGAGCAATGGCCCTTGATGCACGCGTGTATTCTCAGCCGACAGTCTTCTACCCTGAACGTTATCTCCCCAAACCGGCGGGGAACGGGGAGCCCCACTTCATCAACATCGCATTTGGTTTTGGCCGCAGGTGTGCCCCATCACGTCCCACTCCGATTTTCTTGCGTATCCTAACCAAATCCTAACTCACTAGAGTCTGCACTGGCCGGTATCTCGCGGAAAACAGCGTATGGATCGCCATCGCAACCATTCTAGCATCGTGCACAATCACCAATGCAGTAGATGAACACGGGGAGATTATTGTGCCAGAAAACGTCCTGAGCGACGGACTTGTAAGGTAAGTCCCATGTTCCAAATCGGTGTCAAACGGACTGATATTGTGGAGTCACCCGGTCGACATCCGATGTGTCATTTCCCCCCGGTCCCCAGCGGCCAGGGCGCTTATCCTGGAAGGGTCTGGTTAAGCTCGTTGCATCAGTGTCATCATGCGGAGCGAGAACCGCTGTATAAGAGCTGTGACGATTCCATCGAACTATCGCATCTGTACATGCCAAACCTTTTTGTCGAAAAACGGCCCAATCCACTTTATTTTCCGAATTGGAACGAGGGGCAGGCAACATGAGGATGAATATTAATGCGCTCTGGAAGATGCCCAACGCGGATCTGCAGGTGTTCGAAAATCCAGTTGATCGTCAGCATTGTCTAAGCGATAGCTGACTTTTCACCGGTCTTGCGAGTCTGCTCTCCTTTTGCAGTCCAGAATCCGGGTTGCAAAAACCGTCGAACTTGGTTGAAATGGTTCTGAATATTAGTTTCAAGTCATCCATATATTTGCCCAATTTCTGCTCAGGTCAGATTTTACAACTAATTGCAGTACCGAAGGCGCGAACCAAAAAATTCTGTTTTGGGATATTTTCAAAGAATTCCTGATATCTCAGTCGGTTCTTCACCGATTCACATAAAAACTAGATAGCTCTACTCCGCTAATTCACGTGAAATTAGGGATAGAAAGGAATTTGTGAAAATATTATGTATTGGGTATTTTCTAGTTCCGGGCTGTTCTCGCACTGATTCCCGAAAGCCATCTAGCATGCCGAGAACATGTCCCGGCAGCCTAAAATTTTAGTGCATGGACTCGGAGATGAGAATTTTATACAGCTTCTCATGTCCATCTAGAGGCTTACCATGTTCATCCTTGAAGGATGCGAGACCACACCCCATCAGGGCCCCCATGGATATCACCTAATAATACCATATATCGGCACTAGTTAGAGGGGGCATGCCGGTGTGTGTGCCCCCTCTAGTTAGAGGTATTTCAGGCTACTTCCCCCATGCTGCAATTTATGCTGCAGATATGCTACATATATGCTGCAGCTATGCTACATATATGCTGCAGATATGTTGCAGCATACTGAGCCAGCAGACTTGGTGATTTTTCTCGTTGGTGTATTATATAAGCCCGGGCCTCGGCCCGTTCCCAAAAAGGAGAAAAAAAAAGACGCAGTACTATCAGAAAAAACCCTACAATATAAGTAAAATCAAAATAAAATAACACACACCGGCATGCCCCCTCTAACTAGTGCCGATATATGGTATTATTAGGTGCCAACAGGAAAGGGTCAAGCTTCGTCTCCACTCCCCTGCCCCTCACCATCAATCACAAGCATCACGATGCGGTACAGCAACCCTGATACCGCCTCTCCTTGGCGTCATCTCCCTCCTCGTCACCTGACTCCACCATTGACACGGAACATCCTGTATGCTCCTCCATGTCTTCCCAGTCCACTTCAGGCTCCTGCTCTGTGCCCATCGGGCATTGACGTCCATCTCGCCCTTGCTTCGAGCAGCCTTGTGTGCCGCTTCCCGTGCCCTTTGTGCAGCGCGTCGCTCCAACGACATCCCAGGTGCCAGAGACGCGGTAAATCCGGGCTTCTTCGCCAACGCTTAGAACCTGCGCATGTGCCCATCATCAAAGCGCCCGCGGCGCTGCCGATACAGTGCCACCTGCACTGCCATCTGCACGTCCACCTCGATCTCCTCCTCTGACTTGCCCTCTGTCTCCCTCAGCTGCTGTTCCGCTCTACGCAGGAAGCGTTCTTTGTCGCGAATCCAGGTGACCACACGTGGGATTTCGACATTCAGCTGCTGGATTTCCTCCCTTGCGCGCAAAATTCAGAAGTATCGGTCCATTGCCAGGCGGTAGGAAGGCAGAAGACTGGCGAACGCGCCGAGATCGTACCGAGACACGGAACCGCGCGTTCCTTAGCCAGATGCCCGACATGGTGTCAGCATATATGCGCTACTGTGCTGAGGCCGTGGAGCGAGGAGGGAGCGCAACAGGCGGTGACAGAGGAGATCTATGTCGTGGAAGTTGTAGATATGTTTGGTAACTTTCTCTGGCTTGTTTTTGACTTGTGCATTGAACTAACATCTTCTCAGATACTACCCGCACGGAAGTCAAGCTTGATCCGCACGGAAGTGGGGTTGCGGCCACGCTCGTTCAGCAAGGGTTGATGCCGTGCGCGCCCTGGGAGCCCACCATTGTTATAAAGCTTTGTGTGCTTGAAGCATATCACATCACCCACATCCGTTGCCCGCAGCTCGCCATCCAGCCTTTCGTCAAGTCTCTTTGTGATCTACATGGTGTATGTGTCTTCTTCTTTAGGTCAAATACGCTCGAGCTGATCCTTGAATTCAGGTTGTGTATAGGCCATACCTCTGCCAGCAATTCTCAATTGCATACGATCTCTATCTCGATATTCGGCGCCGAGTGGATGAGTGCGTCATGAATGCCCTTGGCCGCGATTCCAGCTGGCGTCTGAAGCATGTATGCCCTGCCTGCATGTACAAACTAGAGGGCGAAGACAAGCTGATATTTGACATGCTCACCACCATGGACGGCAACGACTCATTGAAGCGAGTCTTGCGGCATAAGAAAGCGACTATGACTGAGGCCGAGGCCGGCGAGCCAACACTCGTGAAGTCGGAGGAGTGGGTGGACAACAGGGACGCTGGTGACGGGTATTACATCTCACGTGAGAACGTGAACAAGTGGGCGAAGGGTCGGCTCGCCGAGATGTTGCCTATGCATTCAGTGCGTCGGATTTCTTTCAGTAGCAAGGCAGTTACTGATGCTCAATTGTGCAGAGCAATGATAATCCCTGTGCAGATAGGTGGAAAAACATGATCAATGACGTGACGTCGAAGATGTGGGGGATCTTCGACGAGACGGGCATCTTCCTCGCCCTCTGTCGGCATGGGTTCGTGTTGGTTCTTGTGGACATGATCAGGAGTGGCGAACTGTGAGTTGAGCACTCGCATTCTGCTACCGAAACCAACTCTTGAGGAAACAGGGCGAAGTATCCGCTGGCGATCGTCAAGGAGTTGCTCGACGCCTTTGGGATGGATCTGGGTGCTGGCTACGACGTTGGGTGCCATTTAGAGGCCACAGTGGACAACAGCGAGCTCGGGGACCTCGCGAGGGAGAATAATCTCAAGTGTCTTGTAGGCTCCTTCCACAGACACGCCCACAACCGCCTTTGCCAGCTGCGGTTCCTTGCAACATACGTCGAAGGAATGGGCCTCGAGGACCTCGAGGGGTGCGAGCACTATTTCTCACGCTCCAACGGCCTCGCCAAGTCCTGTCGCTATGCAAGCAGATTCCATCGTCAACAGAAAATAACAACGTATGCGAAGCAGTTTGACAGCTTCGAGATGTATGCAAATCTGGGTGTGTTGTTCGCTATGGAACATTGCGGGGCCTGGTTGACGGCACTCTATCTAGGCAAATTCCTGTGTACGAAATGGTCAATTGGATGCTCCAAGAAGATATTCATAACTACGAGCAGTTCCACGACTGGCTGGAGGAAAAGAAGGCTTATCTCGGTGATAGGCCGGCCCTGTGACCAGGCGTAAAATCTTTCAATTTTGTGTCTGTTGTTACTCACTAGGGCCATATAAGCCAATAGATCACGCTCCAGAGAGCTAGTGTGAGGTCCGAACATCTAGCTAAGGATATACTATGTGTGCTATCTGTGGGCGCTCGGTTGTGATGACGGTACCACTATGGGCCAGATTCCCAAGCAGCTATACTACCTTTAGCTAAAGGTCATCCATCCGTTCTGTGAGGAACTGGGACTTGCCTGCACGATCCTACCAAGGGCATAGTTACTGCACGCCATCTAGACAATGGGCAATACACTGGGGACACGATTAGAGTTTGCACAACGTCGCGGCGGTCAAAGCAACCTCGCGCGCGGCAAGTCCGACACTTCCCGATAAAGCCGATCAAGCTTTTGACAGGAAGTGTCAACGGTTTAACCGGACCGATGATCGGGCCAGCGGAACAACAACTCCGCACGGCTAAATAGAGATCACCTGGTCTAGGCACTCGCTTTATCTAAAAGCCTAGAAACCATATGGAGCTGTCATTAAACACATGGGATCTGCAGTGCAGCAGCTGCAGATTCGAGTCAGAATGGAGCACACCATGCGGCTCGTTCCTGGTGTGACTGAGGACGAGGGTCTCAGCCACCATTAAAATAATAATATATCATTTCTCGCGAACTAACTTTCAACAGGACCAGTTTCGCAGCTAAATGAGCTCGGAGCGTTTATCCGACGAGTTCTGAATACCCGTTTGTATTATTTGTGACCAGACACTGTGATTTCCTTATTTAGATCTCTCGTTTGTATAAATACCCGTAGTTCCCTAGGAGGAAGCCAGTGGATTCTACCCTTTTTTACCCAGAGACCAAGGCTACCAGCTAGGTCCTGTGTGGGAACGTCTAGACTCTATTCGGCACAACTCTAGGAACTTTTAGTTCTTTCAATTAGCTTACATTGTGGGAATAAATTTGATTTCAATTGATATTTGAACACGAGACAAGTTGAGAAGTTTGAAAGAGCTAATCAAGTGCAAGTTACAAGTTACCAGTACGCCGCGACAAGTTGAACATCGGATTTCTGTGGAGCTGTAACTTCGTCGTTACTTTGCCATAAGTTTATCAAGCCTGTTACCAGAATATAAGTGCCAGACAAAATCCTATTGATCTTAAGATCACCTTGGAAGTAATTCCAAACCCCTGTTGCCCCAACCCTACTTTCCTTACCTCTGAGGTCGCGTCAAGCGCCTAGAACGGTCTGGTTGTCCCAAAAATCACCTTTAGCTAAAAACCGCTTTTGCGTTGTAAAGTCCCAAATTGCCACTGCCTAATACCTGGTAGGAACCCCGAACTTGCGCGTTTGATAGTTTGAGTTGTGTGTTGTTGGTGTTGTTGGTTGTTCACTTTTGTGCTCAGCTTCCACGCTTTATTTCACCAGTGGTTCAATAGTCAGCGTTTCATTGGTCTCAAGCAGGCAGCAAAAACAAATGTGGAAACCCTCGAGATGGAGTACGTGCAAAAGCTGGTGAATTTGAGCGCAAGCCAGTGGGTTTTTCCCCTCCTCTTGCTATACTGGAGTCTTATCATCTCTAGGGCAAAGTATGCGGTTGTCACTGCAGAGGCAAGGCAGGCAAGCAGCGACGATGCGGCATACACACCAGGTGTCCTGAAGACGGAGTTAGCTAGGCGGCACGCAAAGGAGAAGGTCGACAAAGATCTCGAGAGCATGCAGGAGCTCGAGAGGGTCCTCGACATTGTTGAACGCTGGACAGTGGCGTCTCCGAAGTGGGTTGAGACTATGGTGGAGATCAAGAAGCGCAAGTACCAGCTCGCGCTGGATGCTCTTGAGCTCCTGATCGTGGAGCGTATCTTTGAACTCACGAAAATGAATCAGTCGCAGACCGGTAAGTCATGAATGCAACAATATTTTATTGACACTGACTTCTGCTAATAGGCTACAAGATGCAGAAGCACATCGCGAAGGCCCTTCAAGCGAGATTGAAGGCAGTCCCGAATGCAATCGATGGCTACAACGCCGCCGCCAGTGCCCTTGAACCTCCCATGGCGCCCCTCACATGGGACCAAGTAGTCGAGTATGCGTTCCTCGCAGACTTCGATATCCTGCATGACACACACCCAGAGGTGCAGTCACGCCTGTGGACTCGGCCTGCCTACCAAATAATTTCTGTCAGCTAAACATTAATGAATATTAAAAAAAACATCATGCACTTGGCCTTTGCCTCCGTAGCCTCCTCCCCCAAGTCCCGCTCAATATCATCTTCCAATGTTCCAAACTCTCCACCAGCATGATTGATTTCTGTCCATGTGGAACCATCCAAGATATCCGCTATATCCACTATGCCAGGAGCGTTGGGCAGGTGGCTCAGGTTAAAGTCGTTATCCTCGGTGAGTGTCTGCAGTTGCTCTAAGCCCTCACGGTGCTCATTGTCTATATTCTGTAGTCGAAAGTGCAGAGATTGCTCAGCTGTCCGCTGATAGTTGTGGATTCCTTGCTGGCCTTGGGTCAACTTCTGCACAGACAGGCAACCCGGCTGACCAGCCGACTTGCGCTCGGTCCCAAGAATGCGCATCTTGCTGGAGCTGGCTCCCGTCCTGCGTATTCCACCTGGACGACGATGCATGATTGAAATCAGAGGTTTAGCCGCTTTTGGCCGTGTACGCGTTTACCACGTGATCGCCATCAGCTCTGGGCGCTTAAAATGGGAAGGTCTTGCCTGCCATCACCACGTGGCTGTAATGCTGAAGTAACCATCTCTCGTCCCAAACACCCCTATCCTCGCTACACCCAAGAGGTTGCAGGATGGGGTACACCGCTCTGAGGCATTCATGGCTGGGCAGTATCGACTTCCACATCGATCTCCTGCGCCATCCGACATCCCGCCTTCATCCTCTCAGCTACGTCGCCACCTGCATCTGGTAAGCCACAGCCATACTGCCTTCTGCACTGTCTGATACTAATGCTGAAGTCCAGATATTTATTGCGCAGCGCTGCACACCGGCTACCCCATTACT
>JARKIE010000857.1:0-22087 GCA_029378255.1 Mycena rosella
GCGGACGCCTCCTTATTTCTGGCTTACCACATTCCTCGTTCCCCCGATAGCGCGTCCCCGCCCCTCTGCCCCGCGACCTCAGGAACGGTTAAGGCCGCATCATTCCTTGTACGCTTCCCCGTGATATCCTTCAGCACATCTTCCGCGTCCTTTCACTAGTGCCCACCACTACCTCCTCCTCTCTTGCGCCCTTTACGTTACGTGTCCGGTACTGCATCCGGCGCGTGAACGTACGCCTCTCATGTTATATCCTGCGCCGCTCGTCGTCACCACACGCGCGCTGAAGGGCTTGCGAGGGACACGGATGTTAGAACGCGCCGTCTTCCTCCCACTACCCCATTTTTCTCTCTATTCCCCCCCCGCCTTGCTCCTCTTTCTCTCCATCCCTTGGATACACCCCCTCGGATACCCTCTTGAATACCTCTCTTCATCTCCATTCGAATTGGATACATGTACTATACCTCTCGGGGATCTCTATCCCTCTGTCCTATATCGGACCTTCGTCCGCTGTCCGCCGTGTATCTGTATCTCATGTGTTCTGTTCTTCGTTCCCTCCGTTGTGTATGCCGTTTTTATATGTATGTTTTATGTACGGCGTCCGTAGACGCATAGGAATGTACGCTGTGTCATCTCGGGGGCGGGCGGGCTCTATCCATCCTGCTGCTCCGCTGCGGACGTGGGTGACGAGTCGGTGGCACGCCGGCTCGCCTCCGGTATCCTCATCTCGCGGCGAAGCGTATCTTGCGCACGAAACTCCCGCTCCTAGTCGGCATTTCCTGCACCAGCCCTCTTCGACGCGTCGGTTCTTGTCTCTCGTCGCTCCATTCATTCTCGTGACCCCCCCCCCCCCCCCCCCCCCGGCATCTGGAGTCACCTTCATCGTAAACGCGGATCACCATGACCGCTCCCCAGGCACCTGACCTGCCTCGCAACGAATGCCCTATTCCGATCCCGCTGCATTGAATCGGATCTGCGAAAGGCGACGGGAATGTATTGCGCCTTTTCGAAGTCGATATCCTCGACACATAACTGGACGTAGGCGGACCAGAATTACAGTGCCGACGTAGCACTCACGACGTGGCCTTCGACGTCGCATACATCGAGGATCGACGCCTTCTGCCAATGAGATATGTGCGTCGGGGAAGACTTCCAGCTCGCGCAGAATTGGACTCTCCTCAGAGAGCTGCCCGTTAACTCCGTGTACATTCCGAGCCCTCGTCACCAACAACGACCGGTCCTCCGCTTACTCTATTCAAAGAACACGTACATGCTGGATGCGGTACACCCCGAGGAAGCCAGTACTATCTCGCGGACTTGTGGCTGTTACTATTCTCTCGGATTTGTGGCTGCGTCCCCCATGGATATATGTGAGCATGTGAATTGTGAATTTGGCGCCTATATAACTCTACGCTCTGTTGTTCTCTCATCAACGATGAATGTAATAATTCTGTCCCGGGCGTATATCAGTCTAGTTGCCACAGCGTGCCGGACTGCGCTTCAAGTTCTCTTGATTGTATTACTATTCAAATTACACTTTGATTACACTCCCTCAATCCGCGCTGCTCGGCTTACCGTGCTCTACAAATATCATCGGCGGCCGTGAATCCCAAACGTACCGGAGCCGGCATAAACGCCGAGATACTCCTGGGGCTACCTGTATCAGTGTCAAGCTTTCCTTCCAGCTTAAACCTCAACTTCAGTTCTCCGGCAAGGACCCCACCAACCCCGCCGATCCTGTGGTATAGGTATGGTCCAAAAAGTCAGCGTTCCGGCTGTCATAGCCGCGACACCGTAGCCAATTTTATTGTGGGTTGGCATGTGCTCGGAAGCATTGCAGATGCCGTACGGACGAGTTATAATGATCCTTTGCTACCCTGGTGCTGCCGTACCTCAGGCTCCAAGGACCCGGTCAGTGTCCCAGCAATGGTTTCGTAGCGAAAGTTTGATCGAGACGGACAGGGCATATTCTGCGCCGACTATCCACGGACAAGCGACATCGGCAGGGGAAGCAAGTGCCCACTGAAGTCCGTCCAATTACAGCGCGGCGATCCGGTCAATACATTTATGAGACGTGGGGGCGCCTTAAGAAGGCGGAGTGTGAGCGGCGGCGTAAGGCTCCCAATGTCTCATTTCCCCGCCTCAGCATAGGTCCGTCGTGGACATGAGCACGAATCCCGTAGTGTCCAGTGGGTGCGTTGTCTGGTTCCAACAGTTCGCGTTACTGATTCGTTTCGGCCAGCTTGTTGATGGCCTCCTCATACCTCAATGTCGGCTTTTATACCTTGGAACTCGTCCTATGCAGACGGTATTTTAAACGCCCGAATCGTCCGCTGCTTTATAAATCCGGGGTTGCGGCCCTGATTTTCTTCGACACCGTTTGCACGCTAACAATCTGTGTCAACGTAATCTTCTTTGTTCTCGCCATCCCATTGGGAAGTATGGTCGCTTCTCTATCGCCAACGTCGGTCATCATTTTCATGACATACTGCACCGCGGCGGTGGAGCAAGCCATCTTGTGCCACTTGTTTCACTCTTTGTGAGTCGGTCGTTGGGGGCAATTTACTGGGTTTTCAACAAGGCTTGATGTAGAACCAAAAATGTGTTCATCAGCACCGTTCTGGCCAGCCTGATTTTAATTCACGTGAGTCCATGGTCCTGGTTTCGGTCTAGTACTCACGTCGACCTCCTAGATGGGCTTTGCGTTTGCATCAGGAGCTCTGATCCTAGTCCTTGATTCAGAAGTGAGCGCTGCATTGACGATCGCGACGCAAGTACAACACAATATTTTGCAGACTCTGGACCTCATATTTCAAACAGGGTCTCGTCCATAACATGTGCTGCAACGGACATCCTCATTGCAATCTGTTTGGGGTGCAAAGTTTGGAAAATGTTGAGTCCCGTGGACAGGATGACGCCCGCCGATAGGTACATCATAACCGCATCTTAAGATGAACCGCTAATGAAGCGCACCCCTAGTTTCGTTCGCAAGTTTTTCTTGCTCATCGTCAGCTCTGGACTCATCGTGGCTGCCAACACCCTGCTCGGGATGGGGCTGCTCTTAAAACACAGTCCTGGTGGGTGATTTCCCCCTCAGTCGAGAACTGCTTCAGCTGGACGTTTGCTGTTTAGGCTTCGCCTTTTTTTTCTCCTGCCAAGGCCGCGTATATTCACTCACCCTTCTCGCAAACTTCCTCGTCGGCGTTCATTTCCAACGGGAGACCAGCACGGATACAGTCAGCACCCGGAGCCCACGGGGTCCCTCTATGATCACTGGCGTGGATTTCGATGTCATCGCCGGGTATGACACCGAAAGCGGATCGCAAGACATGCGACGATCTAGGGTAAATGCCGGGGAATCGAAATCCCCCGCTCCCAGCCATCGTCCCATCCCATCGAACGCTGTGCGTCGAGCACAGGACCCACTTTCGCCGCCCTTTTCTAATGCCCCTCAGAATCTTGGCATGGAATCGATGCGGCTGGAGCACCGTCCATCTCTCCGCGTCAAGTCGGAACCTTCACTCAAATCATCGCCCTCGTTTTCGGAAATGCCCGGAAATACGAACGGGCACCACGGCAGCTCATGACTTGCACCCCATTTTATTGCGCATTTCAGGACGTTAAGCCAGTGGAGGCTGTAATAATTAATGTAGGTAAAATTGAATTATTTCGCGTGCTACCAATACACTTCCAGTGCTGCTAATTGTGTTTTCCTTCTCCGAATCGCCGTCGGCCCGTTGCGAAATCAAACCCCGTCGAGGATGCGTCGTCCCGATACCACGGAGATAAAGCAAGAGATGAAGAAGAAGATTCTGTGAAGAATGAAGGTCGTAATTCGAATGAATTGTCTCATAACGAGATGATGGGCGTCAAGGCCCTCAGCCACATTGCAGTGCGAACTGATGGCAAAATGACGGGCAGCGCAGATAAAAGACTTTGTTCCTCGTCAACTCCGGCGATTTTGCGATTTGCCCTGGATCTTTACAGGCTACCTGAACATTTGAAGGAACGTTCCGACAAACGTTTCGGCGGCCAGATGAACCCCGGTATCGGACATTAACCAGGACTAGAGAGGGAATTGCTTTTTCTGCACTGCGAGTTCTTCTTGACGACGAATTATGTTAGCAGGAATAGACACGGCCATAACAAGTATCTGTTTCCCAGGAGCCGAATGCGATTCCCGAACGCGGCTGCGCTCAGTCACTAGGGATCCTCGTGCTGAGGCTCCTGCCCGGAGTCGGCCGAATCGGCCACTGCAACTAAAGGCATTCAATCAGGTTCAATATAATTTATCAAGTGTTGATACATTGTCTTCAGCACCCTTATGTCTGTGTCTGTTCATTTCGCTTCCCATGCTATATCTGGCACAATACCTGAAAGCACCGACAAGGCTTTCCTCCGATGGCAGACCATCAGTTGCTAAAGCGATCCCCTCCGTGTGCAGACGCCGTCGACTGGTAAGTATTCGAATTCGCCAGTGGAATACATGACTTCCGGGACCAGACATTCAAATGAGTCCTAATGAATATCCAGGCGTTGACCGATGCATTTGTCTCTATCCTTGTGTCGAACCCTGTGAACACCGGAACCCAGGGAATGAGCTTCTTCGCCGCTAGCGCGTTGTGTGATCTGCCACGACGGCTCCTTTCTCAAAATTTCCCCCAAACCGGGGACATGTCTTCGGGTATTAAAGTTAGTCCGGAACCACGATGAAGCCCGCAAGACAGTTCCAAAATTGAATCACATTTAAAACTTTAAAGGAGGGAGAGGTAACTCCGTAGCGGCTTCTGTACTGAATCTACCCCACTGCATGCTCTTGCTTTCTGTTGAAGAAACCTACATTGTGTCGCAGGCGTGTGAGGTAGGTCCGATTCCATCTTGAGGTCACGGTGCCTTGAACTTGTTTAACAGGCATTATGCTATGGTCCGTCGAAGTCGTGTCTGTTGGAGACCTTCCGCAAACACTTTTCACCTTGTTCAGGGTTCTTTATTTGTATTTTCATGATTTCGGTCCATACACATCTGAATATCGCGCGGCGGACAACCCACTCGAACGTATGTCAAATTTTCGGCGTATCCGATCGTGAAACTCAACCGGACGCGGCAGATCCTGTTCGCCATCGCCTGCGCCATGTTTATTATTGCCACATGGCACTTTGGTGCGCGCTCTTGGTCATGTATCTAGGATGCAATATTAATATTCGTTCAGTGATCACATTCTACGGTGTGCTTCAAGCACTATCCGACACGCCGACCAACGAAGGTGGTCCCGGTGCTTTGCTCATAAATACACGCCCGTGGCATGCAATCATGCGAGATGCATTGTATATCACGCAGAGTCTTCTGGGAGATTCCGTCGCCGTACGTGCTCTCTTTTTGCGCCTGTTGAAAGGTCTGAGGCCTCCGGATCAGATCTATCGCTGCTGGATCCTGTGGGATCGGGATTGGCGTGTGGTGGTACTTCCATTGGTCATGCTACTTTCCAGCCTAGGTACGCAACATTTTATTTAACGGAGTTGTGAACTTATACTCTCATCCTAGTTGCCGGATCCATGTCCTGCCAGAGGTTATCACCACAACTCCTCCGGCGACATTTTCGACCCCGCCATCTGGGACTGGATCGCAGTCTTTTATGCTGTTGGACTGGGGCAGAACACCATTACCACCGGTTCGATGGCCTTTCGGCTCTGGCTTGTTGACAGGCGGTCTATGGCATATAATGTGGGCCGGTCCCAGTTTTATTCCACAATGCTGCTGCTGGTGGAGTCGGCGGCGCTGTATTTCGCGATCCAGATCGTGGTACTCGCCGCCTTTCTGGCAAAATCCAATATCCAGCTGGTCCTACTGGGAAGTGTCCCCCCGATAATTGTGAGTTATTACGGCCAACACAGTCTGTTCAGTGGAATTGATGGCCCTTCTGCCAGGGAACCACATTCACCCTGATTACCATTCGAGTTGCTTTTCGCTCCAAACAACTTGTAGATGGCGCCACGCAGACTCAAAGTACAAGGAGATTTAACATGCGTGACTTCGGTGTTGCCATCGAACTCAGAGAGACCATTGATATTTCCCGCGATTCGGTTGCGGAGGCTGTTGAGAAATATCGCACCAACGAGTCGCCGGTCTAGATAGCGCGAAGCAAAATTTAAATGTAATATAAATGTAATACTTAGTCCTTTGTAATATTATCCCGGACAGATTTGCCCGAATCTGGTTTCCGCAAACGACCTTGATCAAACTTGATCGTATTTATCTCGGTTTGGCATTGGGCGCATCGACGCGCTGGTGTCGTGGCTACGGCATCATTCTCTCTCCCACGTGGCACTTAAGTGGCATTCCGGTCGCCTCATCTGCGAAGGACACCGGCGAGAGTCCTCGTCCAGATCAGCTGGGCTTCAATTTGGATGTTGAATGGTCCCACCCTAGCCCGCAATCTCGAAATTTTGAGGCTTGTCTCGGTCTGTTGGCAATGGATTAGATGCGCGGACTACGCTCGGACTACGCAGCTTTTCCCGCCGGATTTTGTTTCTGGCGGGGTCTTTTGCCTTCTCAGACCCATAGGGTCGCCGAAGCTCGAGGCGAGGTTCCAGTGGCCGACGACGGACCGGTGATAGCTCGCCGTAATGGTAGGAGTCGGCGGTTCAGGTAACGTTGAAATTTATATCGACGTTCCTCCGTTCTTCCAGCCCTGGCATAAATTACGTACTGATATTATAGACGTATCCAATCGTCAACTCATCACGCCCACCGACGTTGAAGCGACTTTCATCCGTATTTGTTTCACGTGGAGCACGGCAGCGGCGGCATCAGGCTATTTTCATCCTCGGCGAATGTTCATGCTCTCCGTGAGCTCGGGAGGATATCGGCTGGGCGCGTATATATAAGAGAGAGGACTGGACGCCAGTCTCCTTACTCCTCTTTTCCAAGAACGACATGCCTCACCGGACAATGTATCCCCTGGCACTCATTGCGCTTTTCGCAGCTTCTGTCCGGGGTCAAGGAGCGGCGTGGTCACAATGTGAGTTTTGTTATTCACGGGGATGCTAGCGACTAAACAACGATCACCAGGCGGAGGCCAGGTATGTGCCTCACATTTCACCCCGACGTTCCTTCATGTCGGTCCAAGGGATGGTCCGGGTCTACTACATGTGTGACGGGATCAACCTGTACAGCTGTGAATTCTTGCAAGCTCATTTGCTTCCACTCGTGATCATTTTTATCTGATCCCCACGGTCAGACTACTCCCAGTGTCTTCCCGGATCTGCAACCACTACCGTTGCCACCACAACCACATCGACACCTCCTGTTTCTACGCCCGCGACTACCACATCGACCGCCACCGGCCCTTCGGGAACCTGTACTTCGAATTCGCCTAAATCGCGAACTGGGACTCTGCAGCTGGTGTAAGTCTGCAGCCTCGAATGTAGTCTCGTATCTAACGAATTCACAGCGGGGTCAATATCGCAGGTACTTGAACACTTTGAGATATGATCAGCAGCCCTGCTGACGCGGCGGAAGGCTTTGACTTTGGTTGCAACACGGATGGCAGCTGTACCGCAAGGTTCTGTTCTACTAACTCTCGCTAGTGTGTCAGCCTTTTGAAATATTTCGCCAGTGCTGCATATCCACCCCTCACGCAATACTACGGTGGGTCCTTGATTTCAAGCTGCCGATCGGCCTTTTTATCTTTTGATAGGCAAGGATGGGAAGGGCCAGATGACGCATTTCGTCAACGACGACGGCTACAATGTGTTCCGGTTGCCTGTCGGGTGGCAGTTCCTCACCAACAATGTCCTAGGTGGCCCAATCAACCAGACGAACCTGGCGGAATATGATGCGCTCGTGCAGACTTGCCTGGCCACTGGTGCTTCCTGTATAATCAATATTCACAATTACGCCAGGTGGAACGGAGGGGTGGGAAATACCTCCACGACATTATCAAGTGCTAATCTGTACACAGATCATTGGCCAGGGTGGGCCCACCAACGCACAATTTGCGGCAACTTGGAGCGCCATTGCCACAATGTACAAGGACACACCTAAGGTCATCTTTGGAGTGTTGGTGAATCTGTTGACGCTCTGGGAATTTCTCTCATATGCGTTCGCAGCATGAACGAGCCACACGATATACCCGACATTAATTTGTGGGCTGGGTCCGTTCAAGCCGCCGTCACAGCGATCCGGAATGCGGGGTATGTAATAATTTACCAAGCGTGCATGTCTCGCTCACGAAAATCGTTTTGCAGCGCAACGACTCAGATGATTCTTCTGCCAGGGAACGACTGGACCTCAGGCGCCGCTTTCATATCCAATGGATCTGGTGACGGTAATTATCAGAATGCTACCGGTTTGAATTAGACGTGGACTTACCCGTGCGACGATTCCTCAGCCCTGAAGAAGGTGGTCAACCCCGACGGAAGCGTCACCAATCTTGTGTTCGACGTGCATCAGTACCTCGATGTTGATAACGCAAATCTTGTCTTTTTTAATTGCCACGACTATGCTAATGATAAACCAACAGTCAGGGACACACCCGTAGGTTGTCTGTTAATCGCCAGGACTGTGCTGATGAGCCAGCAGTGAGTGCGTGACCAACAACATAGCGGAGGGCTGGGAGCCGTTGACGCAATGGCTCCGATGCAATGGTAGACAGGCATTCAACACGGAGACTGGAGGGGGTAACACTGCGTCGTGCATTACCTATATGTGCCAACAGATCGCATACCAGGCGCAGAACAGTGACGGTGCGTAATTGGCGGCCAGAATCCAAAATGTAACTGATCGTTTTCAGTCATCCTCGGATACGTTGGATGGGTCTGTGCCCTCAGCCCTTCGAAAGTGACTCGTATAGCTAACCGTTACTGATTTCAGGCCGCCGGAAATTTCGACGTCAGCTACGTGCTTTCAGAACTCCCCGCTGGAAGTGGCACAAACTGGACGGACACCACCCTCGTCGCGCAGTGTATGGCTCCCAAGGCCGGAGCGCAGCAGGGGTCGACGTCTTGATGCATCGCTCACTGTCTTAATGCCTCACTCACGGAATGTAGCTTAATACCCTTTCCGAATCTTCCTGAATAAAAATATGCGACAACTTCCCTATTTTTCCCCTTCAAGTTATTCGACATTTTTTTCCTGAGAAAAATAAGTGAATTTCAATTGTAGTAGGTCTTTTTCCCGCCAATTTTTTCAAGTGCGCTCTGTCAGGGAAGTAAAACGACAATCAATGCTACTATAAATCATGAAACTTCGAATTCCCCTGGGCTCAGCGAGCCCAGACCTCGATGTGACCTGATCGATTTAAAGTGGCGAGTCGAAGAAGGATGTGATTCGAGCAGAAGAAGCACGATGGATGGCGAATTTAGGAATGCGACCGTTGAACCTGGTCCGTGCACCCCGGAACAATCCGGGATCAGCGAGCAACGGAAGTACCCGGGCTCGGACTGGCTCGGACAGACCGAATCGGATGGCCCCGGCGGTTCTAATAACCTCTTGCATCACGCCTCGTCTCCCTCTCCCTTCTGCAGCACGACGGCGCCAACGGAGATGCTGGGCAGCGTCTTTGCACAACATATGCGGCGCGCGCACGACATCGTGGACCGTTTCTTCGCCGGTTCGTGGCTTCGTGCACAGTTAACTCACCGCTCTAACCTTATTCTCTCAGAATCCGGCGCACCTCGTGAATATCTCGTCTCGCTGTATAATCAATAACTACTCACCGAAAGCTTAGGCGCTGAGTCTCCTCCGTTGCGTGATTACAGCTCAATGCCTCCGACAGAGACGGTCGGCGATGTCTTCCCGGAGATGCGCGAACATCCAGAGATATGGGGCCCTGTCCTCAATCTCCCGAGCACCGCCGACATCCCCGAAGAGTTTCTCAACGGTCTCCCGGCCGGAGTGTCCCTCGAGCTTCTCGATCTCGATGAGGCGTCGCCTGAGATCAGCTGGCCCACGCCTCCCCCACTCTGCCTTAAAAGGCATATCTAATCTAATCGGCTTGCGTGTATGCCCAGCCGACGCTCCGGGCGGGACTAGAGCTATCGTAACCGCTGGCTGCTGTGGTTATGTTGGTGGAGTGGTTATGTTGCAATATTGTATAAGCTGTCATTGTCCCATGATGCTGGGTTCGAGTACAGCACTGCGTAATCTATTTATGTGTCGATGTTCTTTTATTTTATACAAATTCCCGTCCTACGCAGTGGGCCGAGCTGCGAGTACAGCACGCGCAGCGGGACTTGTTTGCTAAGGGGATCCGCGGAGGTCTACCCCGCGATAGATGCCCTCGGAATAAGCTTTAAAAGTGAACATACACCTAGAAAAAAAATATTTATAGCTCCACCCAGTGCTAATCAATCCCCAGTGGATAATCACAGCATAATCCAAATTTTAGATGGGGTGGTCAGAATTGGGCGCAATTATCGCAGGATGACTTAGGGTGGCGGGTGGGCTGCAGATTTCTGAAGTGCGAGAGTGTCGAAGACAAGTTATCCGATCAGCGATCACTACACCACCGTTTGGGGGTTCAGGGTTAATACTACGTAACCTGGCTGTCGTTGATTTTGCCTGTGAAATGACCACAAACTCAGCTCTGATCCATGCTTGAAATGATGTTTTCCAAATGATGTATATATGGGGTCCAGACCGGGGTCGAAAACAGGTGGATCGGTCCAGGTCAACTCCGGCTCAACCGGACATTGATCCCACCACATTTACATGTGCAATCGACGTTGAACCGCCGACCTCGAATCGACGTCGAAAGACACATCAGCCTGTCGTTGCACATCAGCCTTGGCATCAGTGCCCAGGCTCTCAGGTAAATCTCCCTCAAGTCCGTTCTGAGTTCTCCAAGTCTGTTCAGTGCTGTTCAGCCTGGACTGGTACTGTCAATACAATATTTGTTCCTAGCATGTCTCTCGATACCGGCAGCCGCAATAGTAGGAGCTACAAATAGTGCAGCAAGGTCTCCGGAAGCTCACAGGTGCAAGCAACGAGCACACCTATACCCCAACCAAATGTTTCATCTTCGCAGCAGTTTGGTACAGAGGTTGATTTGCATCTCTGGCATTCCATCCATAATCTATTTGACCTGCGGTTCGAATCTTATTGCATACATTTCTTTTAAATCTTTCCTTATTTAGTACGCCATCCGAGAATTTTGACGTAGATCTAACGTCGAGCCGCCTGACGTCGAAATGAGGTGGGCCGGGTTACCCCAATCCGACGTTGATTTGGCGTCAGCCGGAGATCTCCAGCTCCGACGTGGGTCCCAGGTCGCTGATCAAACGGTGGTGTAGTCTCTCTAGACAGACGCTACAACGTAAACACGCTCGTTCCTCGCTCGTTGTAGTCTGTTAGTTACCGCGTCAAATAAGCGGCTTCCCATCTTATTATGTAATGATGGACGATGCACGACCACACAACTCATTTATTTCACGCGTCTTGTGCTTGTCTTGCGCCATTCAACACGAATTTTGAGACTGCTTGAGTTTAAATAGTTCTCAATGCTCTGTCAATCCCGGGAGAACCTTTTTCCAAGTCCCCTTGACATTTCGTAAGAATTCCTCGGCAAAGCCCGAGGTCAACCTCCTATTCGACGTTCTTCAGGAAATTTGGGAGCGGGGTGTGTTCTCACCATTTTTGATATATATACATTGATTTAATGCCCCATCGGACGGCCCAATCAAGTTTCGTCGCGTCCGAACGCGTGAAGTCGCGTCGAAGGAGGGAGCACGTGGTTTCCCAAAACGGATGCTTATATAATAACCCTGGCAGCCTACTGTGATGGCGCGGTAACCACAGGACTAAGCGATCACTGTCTCATCACTCTCTTAGTCAGCCTATGTTGAGCTCGCGCTCGCAGGCTCCCTTGAAGCTCAACTGTCCAATTATGGCTGATTAATCATTAAAAAAAAGCATAATCTTGTCATAATCCCTCCCATAATCTGTCGCAAATCCGTAGTTAATCCATTATTAAGCTCCGCTCTGTAGCTGGGTCACCGAGCATATTTTATATCAATTTTATATGACACTCTGACAAGAGGTGGGCGATCTCTGGATCTGTCAATATGATCTTGCGACGCGAATCACTGATGGCTGTTCAGATCATCGGCATAGTTGCTACGTGCTGGCGCTCCGGGCTCGCCTCTGCCTCTTGTCAGCCTCTCGTTGAACCTATATATCTTGGGCTCAGTTTTGTGTGCAGACTGGTGGCTGTACACTTTTGAGTGTAGAAAAAAAAACCAGATTTCTTTTTCTACACTCAAAAGTGTACAGCCACCAGTCTGCACACAGAACTGAGCCCAAGATAAATAGGAACTGAGTTGGCAACCGCAGACAGTAGGCAGTATAATAAAGAGTGAAGGGAACCTCAGGCTGACTTATTAGTGACCCGGCATTACTCGAGGGGAGCCGATTGCTCGATGGAGAGCTTGTGCCCGACGGGTTTTCGCCTGGCTTGTATTAATATCGTTCGTCTTGCGAGCCCGCATGTTGCCGAGGAACTTTAATATCGCCGCCTGCCGACTCAAGGCGAACACGGTTGTGTCGTGTCCGTGTTGCGCCAGAGTATCAGGCGACATCTGAGCCCCGAGTTAGTTCAGACCTCCGGAATACTTGAGGGAAAAATCCTTGCCGAGGAGGTGAAGGCGGATGCTAGGAATCGTGCCTAGGATCAACATTGCTGCCAGAACAAAATGGCCATTCTTTTTGGAAACGAAGATCAATAAAACGGTCACGATGATGCCGGATCGAACGAACCACCGAGTTGAAAAAATTACAGCGTAATGGGGAGGGAGGTTAAGGTGCCGGGACTTGGATTTCGCTGCTAGACCAGATGTGATTCTCCTTCGGGAGAAGCCGAGGCGCTCATTCCCAGCGGTAGTGCAATATATTAGCGGAACACCGAACACGGTTGGAAGGCATTGGCGGGACGTGAGGATGCGTACACCTCCCCAGCGGCAGTCTATAAGGCGGAGAGATGCGCCGTAGAGAAATAATCAGGCGATATTTTCAAACACATCCACTGACCGATTCTCCGAGCCAAGTGCGTAACTTGGAGAGAGATTGGAGGGAACATCCTGCGGAAGAGGGAACATGCGTCGTCGGCGACCTCCAGAGTCCGAATCAGAGATGTTGTGGCTAGATGTTCCAATCGGATTCTGGAACTGCGGAGCAGGCGATTGCTCCGACTCGGAGACATATTGCTGTGACGCAGGATGAGTAGAGCACCGGTACGGCCGTATAGGGCTGCGTGCCGTACCGTATACGGCGACGGCCGTCGAATGTACGGCCGTTTCTGCGCCTACCCGTACCGTATACCGTCCCGTCAGCTTGAATCCCAGCCAAGCGACGGTACGGGACGGGTGCAAAGACGGCCGTATACGGATATTGTCCGTATGGACGACTGTCGAGCGCTGGCTTTCAACTTCCCATGGATCCTGGCCAGAGGCGATTGTTTTTGACGCCTTCCAAACACCGTTTGCATTGCCCGATGGTCTGGGAGGTCTGGACCCTCACAAATCCGTCGGACTGCCAATAAAAATAATAATTGATCATACCTAGTTACCACTTGAATGTGTGGGATTCGCGATTCCGACTCTGCAAAACACACATTTCAATCCAATACGAATGATTTTTTACAATTTTGTCGGCCCTACCCTGTTTAAACATTAATTTATGACGACTTGGCGAGCGTAAGAGTAACAGACAGAGCATCCTGCACTCCTGCAGGCACGTTGGGACTTTTTCTAGTCTTCGTCTTGCCTTGATCGCGGGACGACTGGGCAAATTGGTCGCATCAATCTTACGGCCGTGCGTACGGGAAGACGGCCGTATTTTTGACGGCAAATACGGTGTACGTTACGGGTTAAACCGTCCCGTCAGAAGTAGGTCCTGAGGGCCCGACGGGACGGTACGGTGACCGTTTTACGGAACCCGTATGACCGTCGGTTACGGTTCGGGTCAGCAGCCCTACGGCGGTACCAATGGAGGAATAGCCGCGCTAGCATGATTATCGATATCCACAGCTCGCAAAGCTACCGCTTCAATGCACCGCTGAGCTTCCTTTTGAGTGGACAACGAAGCCAGCACAGTTTGGACACGCGGAGAAAATCACCGATGCCCCGAGGAAGCGGGAATCAAAGCTGAATTGATGGGTGATGTATCGGATCAGGAGCGGACGATGCAGCCAAACAACGACATCCTTTAGCTTACCGACCGCTTTACCTGGAACGTCGCGAACGCCTCGAGACTTCCGTCGGCAAGGTTTTCCAGCTTCGGCCCCGCCCGAGTCTTCTTCCGGATGTGGGCATGGTACACGCTTGTGAATCCTCCGAGACTTCATTCCTCCCTGCTCTCCGAGGGGCATTGTGTATACACGGGCTCCTTGAAACATAGTGCCGTCGTCCGTAGTACATCCATCTCGACTCTCGAGCAACTGCGGAGCGCTGATTGTCCTGCAGAGCGTCTCGTTGCGTGGTGAACTGCGCCACCTTGCGATGACATGCGCCATCTTGTGAGCAACATCTCGGCGGCGGCTTAGCGCGGAAACGTACCGCAGCTCCTCCTCCTCGTCCCCGTCAGGCCTCCTGGTTACCATGCCCTCTCGGTTCTGAAATCCCTCCCGTTGTACACATCCCTTGGTCGCATTCACTCGGAGCTCCAGTCCCTCATCACGCCATCCGTGGTGTTCAACGCCGGGGTGGCGCCGCAGCCGATTCTGCGCGTCGAGCGTCGTGCGGGGGCAGCGTTCAAGTCGACGTGTGTAGCAAGATTAGCCCCACCTCGGGTGTGGACGGCGGTATGTGTGCTTCGTAGGTGTTAGCTGGCGCTGACTTGCGGCCTTTGCAAGCTCCCTTTGGTGCTCTCGCGTTCGGATGCGGGATGCGTACGCGCTCCGCAGTGACCGCGACTCGCGCAGACGCAACCCCTTCCGCCAGCCGTCCTCCTCGACCGGCATGCTTGATGCACGCTCTCCTTTTGCGCAAGAAACGCGGACGCCGTCGTACGTCTCCATCTCAAGCAACCGGATAGCGCTGCTCGTCCCGTAGCGCGTCTCGTCGTGCGACGCCCCTCGAAACTTGGAGAGCCACATCTAGAGGGCTGCGACACGGGTACGAGGCGAGTACGTATCATTTCCCCTCTTCCTCGTTTGCGACGCTAATCATTTGTGAAGCATTTGGTGCCCGAGCACCCAAGCCTTCAGGCGGTTGGATACTGACGCGGGACGAATGAGGTAGGCCGATGTGTGTCCTCCGTAGGCGGTGCCTTTCATAATTGGTCTCGGCGCAGTCCGTCATTGGTATGGGGCGCGCTCTTCAATGCCCATTCCACCCTTTTGTTTCTCTGCTCCCGCGCGGCATCGTCTATGCGCTAGCTTTTCCTCGACGCCCTAGTACGTATCCCAGCTCGAGCAACTGGACCGCGCTGATCGTCCAATAGCACGTCTCATCGTACTAACACGATCGCCACCTTGCGAGCGACATCTAGACGGCCGCGGTACGACGTACGCCCTCTGCTGCTAATCCTCGAGCGGCAGTCATCGCTCGTGAAATTTCGCTCATTCGCGACGCGTGCCACTCGGCACAAGTCGTCCTTCTGCGCCGGCCCTGCGTCATATCACCGTCCCGGGCCCTGCGTTCCGAAGTACAAGCTCCATTGCGCACGTACGTGTGCCTCTGAGATATACCCACCTATGCCACGGCGTGCGCCTCTTGGAGGTCGACTGGCGGTTGCCACGCCGGCGGCGACAACCTTTGCGGCGGACCCGGGGCGCGAAAGCAACACGACGGAAACATGTTTTGCGGCGAGGACGTTCACGATGGGCAGCCCGATCGAGCCGCCACCGATGACTGCGAAGGATGCGTAAGTGGACATTTTCGTTGTGGGTGTAACTGTTGCTGATATTGACCTTCCCGCAACCCCGTCCCTTTAGGTTTCTCGGCTATCTCCATGTGCGCGGTGCTTCCTAAGACGGCATTGGTACGTCTCCTTCGGCATTTGTCAGAAGGTTTGAGTCCTCCGCAAGGCTTGTAGGACGGCGTTTTGCATAAGCGAATGAAGCTGACTGGTGAGTAAATATTTTCGAATGCGAAGCACTTGCGCTGATTCAGTGCCCATTACCATGAATTCCGTTGCGTTCAGCTCCACCGCAGATGGTGGGTAATTGCCGCCTCCAGGGAAGTCACTTCAACGTCGCGCACCGCACAGTATATCTGCCTTTGACGCGCTTGGAAAGTAGTGAATCCATTGGCAGGCAAACAAGAATTCGAACCGATGGAACGGATATCGGGCCGGATGGCCCATCCCCACGCCGTGCATTTTCATGGTTGTCCGCGACTGTGAGCTCGATGTTGGCAAGTGTTCCGTCAAGCAGGTATGTCAGACACATCCAACTGGCCTTCGTTTTACCAAAAGCTCCAGCTTATTCACGCTCCAGGAGCTAGCCGATCGACTCGCGCATTGATTTCGTCCATGAGCTACAGCCGGCCTTGCGCACAGCTTCCCTTTTCGCCCCGTTCTTGACGAATTCCGCCCAGTTCCTTGCCTTCGCGCGTGTCGAGCTCGAATTCATCCCAGCCCCAGTGCGACTGTTTGCACACACGCACAGCTGATTGACTCAATGTCGACCTAAATGTGGATCCAACGTGAATGTCCTTGCGAGCTGATCATGATTGGAGCGAATCTTTGACTCTCCAAAGTAGAATTCTCCGCGTCAACTGATCGGTCATCCTACGGTTCCTAACACGCCTAGTACTGCCGTGAGTGAATCTCTGTGCTTCGCAGTGCAAGTCGGCGCTAATGCGGGTGTCCCAGATGCCAGCACATCATTCGAGCCCTTCTGCCGTCGGGCTTCAATCCCAAGCGAGACCCTCCACAATCGCTGCGCGCTCGAGCCCCGCTCCCTCGACGCTGATTCCCTTTGGCTCACAGTCAGCTCTGCTGAGCTCGCACAATCACAATTTCCAAAGCCCATCGGCACGCAGCGCACCTTACGTTTTCGAATGCAGCTGGCGCGTGGATTGGGTGCTTCTACGGCTGGGCGCCAATGAGTCCCGTGAGCGCCGGGAGTTTGATCAATGTTCAGAACCATTCATGTGGGAATATTCTGAGAGGAAAGAGTGTATGTTCACCGCCCTGTGCCTCTCCATCAACATTCTAATTATTCCCCATAGGGAGTACCGGAGCAATAGCCGGGGCGGGGATGTGCTGGCCGTTCCTTTCTCGTCGGTTGCGAGGACCACGTCCACCTGTGTGAATTAGATCCGAATTCAACGGTTCAGGGGCCACAGTACTAGTCAGTCCGCAGTTGATTTCCCACTTCAGACTGTGATTGACGGAGAGTGACATTCTCATTGCAGCGCAATATGTAGTTCCGACAGCGCGTCCTCACCGAAGTTCCGTTGGGTTCCTATCATTCTCCAAACACAATTGCCCCTGACGGCGCGTCGCATCCTCCGTTCACCTCTATCCTTCTACTATATCCAT
This sequence comes from Mycena rosella, assembly GCA_029378255.1. Classification (NCBI taxonomy): domain Eukaryota; kingdom Fungi; phylum Basidiomycota; class Agaricomycetes; order Agaricales; family Mycenaceae; genus Mycena; species Mycena rosella. The sequence goes on from JARKIE010000857.1 coordinate 17,479, forward strand.
GTGCATTCCTTTCAACCCGCCTCCCTCTATCAGCAAAATCACACTTTACTTGCACTCGCGCACCACTTTTCGGTCTCGTTGCTCTCGCATCAAAAAAAAAAAAAGTGCAGAAATGATGTGTAGATGCCGATGGACAATGCTAGAATTTTTTTTTTTTTGAGGGTCTCGCGGTTGTTGAGACATAGCTCACGCTCGCGCACTCGTGCGTGCTTTTGGGTCTTGTACGCGCACGTACAAGCGCGTACAAGCACTCACAAGCAAAGTGTAACAATCGCGATGTCTTCGCCATCATCTCCGCTCATAACCCTTCCTAGATTCCATCATCAATTTCTGCGTCTTAGGCTTCCGAAGCTCCTGCACTCATTAAACTCTGCTACCAGTACGAGCTATTCAACGCGACGCATCGGCTCTGTTCAGAACGTACGTACCGAGCCACCATTGATCATTTTCGTCTTTCCTGACTCTGTTACATCCAATGTACCTCTTCGCTCAAACCGCGTCCCACCGTGTGCATACGCTCGTAATCCCTTGATTTCTTTACTATCTCCGTGGTCGGCCGCTCTCTCCGCTCAACTCCTCAGCATGCGGCCACTAACATCACCTTTTTAGATCACCGTGTGTTGCGGCGGTTCGGACTTTTTGTCCCCGAGCTGCGGGCTGAGATTCCAGTGGCTCCGGCCGATCTGAGTTCGTTACTGACAAACTAACCTCCCTGTACCCCCAAGCGCGCTCCGTGAGCAACACCATCGACAATTCGGAAAATCGTACTGCCCCGCCAAATATCCGTAAGTGGATCTCATTCGCACCGATCCGTATTCATTCTTACTCTGGCTCTTAGTGATGACTACGCGCGCGATTCAGCAGCTACTCACAGAACGGATCGAAAATCCGATAAAATCAACTCTACATCCCGACCTCTTCGTTTCAACCCGCGGTAATGTGGATTCAAAGCTCACGGGGGCGTTATATAACGACTATCTGACTGTTCCAGCCCGTTTATTCTATCCTGTGCGTCCAAAACCTAGCACTAATCTTCGAATTTTCAATTCTAGGTATGTTTACCTTCTCGGAGCGTAGCCCGCTCAATTGCGCTCAAATGCGCGACGTTTTGCGTCGCTGCATACCAATAAACTGCCCCGAGCTCGCTGATGAAGTCCTGGACGTTCCGGGTACGTCCCAGATGCTATATCCGATGTCCCCCCTTTGACCGACTTGCCGAATCGCTCGAGAAAACCTCCCCGGATCGCGCGGAGACTCCCGGACTCGCGGTTATTTAATATTGGAAACCTCGGTTTAGTACGATCACTTTACCCTGTCCGCTACATTCGGCATCCTGTTATGGATATTGCATATCTGGCGTTCCTTATTACTTTTAGACTCACTGTACTCGATGGTGTTACTTGTGTTTGGTGAGTTTTCCTCCCAGGGACAGCTCTCCGCGCCTAGTAATATTGTATATACGACACCCCCCTGTGTCGTATCAAACATACTTCTAGTTAATCCACGGTTTAAGCGGAACCCTGCTGATTAAACACGGTTTCTGATGAGCTCTGATCGAACGAGGTTACCTCTCAGGTGCTCCCTGGCATTCTGATTAAGCAAAGCAAAGATTAAACCGGGTTGACTGTTGGGACAGGGATTGTTTAAGCCAACGTCATATAGATTCTTTTTTGGGTGTAACTGCCGTTCTTAACTTCCAACTCTGTCTGTTGTGATGGCTTCTCGGGTCCTTTAGAATATTCAGTGATTGAACTAGATTCTTCACGGCTGTTATGCCACAATTTACTCATTAGCGGGAGATGAGTCATCCTTGAATGGCCTCCAACTTTTCCTCATGATCATGTTCAACCAATCTGGCATTTAAACGAGGGGGCTTATCAAGCGGATCTGTCCGAATATTTTGCCCGCTGAAGCCCGGTGCAAGTCAAATGCCGCTTAAATATTTCTATTAGTACTCAATGGACTCCAACGCGTTGAAGCTCCTCGTCTGTATAGTCTTGTGTCTTTTTGTGTGGTCGTTGTGACCGGGCATCTCGGACACGTTCGAAGCGGAAAGCCGCATAATCTAACACACATATACATTCGTTAAGTGGTCATGGTGTGAAAAAACCATCTCATGGTCACACATTCAGTATCTATCTGCAGAGTTACGTGTTCTCTGCTTCGTGCACCTGCAATTAAGGTATCGCTCCGGAGCAACATTTGTCCAAAAGGGGAAGTTTGATGACCCTTACTGCCGGACGCCTGAGCAGATGTATTTTATTTGAGGTATTTGCAAGGTAAAAGGACCTAATAGGAGTTCGTTATCAACCACTGAAGTACAAGACAAAGTCAGTTCTGCATCGGGCCATTCGGAGAAATCACGGACCGGAACATCAAAAAGTCAAAATCAACCTCGACCATCTCGCCTATCGTACTAAGTGGGAACAGCTTGGTCGTCCGCGTGAAACAATCGAGGGCAGAACAACGAGTAGCGGTCGAACAAACGCCATTGAAGTTCAAATCACATCATTCTTCTTTGTTTTCTGTTTCTTTTTCTGTTTTATTTTCGAAAGTATGTATGCTTTGCAATGACCATCTTTCATCCTGTATCGCCTTACATCGCCTCAATAGTATTTATTATGTCCCATGTCTGTCAAAATTTTGCCGAACAGTCCGACGCTATGATCATTTGAATCCACCCGCTAACCATCCGCTGTTTACCAGAAAACCGTACGTGCTGTGCGGCGACGGAACTGCCTTCATGCTTCCCCAGGGATTGAGAACAGGGCCAAGTGCGGGATGCAATGCTGCACCGGCGGCACGGAGGAGTGCTGCATCTTTTTCTGCATCTTCACAGCCGTACGCCTACGGCACATGTTAATAAAAGCACAAGTCTATCACATGGGCATACATACAGTGATCAGACTCGGTATTTTGTGCTCAACGAGAAGTTTGAAGGTGGCCGGCCACGTATAGCCCAAGGCAGCAGAGTGGTTTGCCCCGGAGTTGAAGCCGATACAGAGATCGGGATGTTCGAAATCGCTGCCTTGGTTGCGCACCACGTCGTGGTATGCCCTGTAAAGACACTGGATAAGCCAGTTCAAGACATTGTAGCAAGGACCAACTCTGGGATAAATTCAAGCACATATGAACGACCGCGCTTAATGCAATCACTAGAAGTTATTCAGCGGGAGGACAATTGAGCGAGACATAACATACCGGCAAATTTCAATATCACGAGCGTTGCGATCAGGGGCTTCCGGACCGCACATGATGATCTACTGCAGATTCAGTGATGGCTTCATCACTTCGGAGTGCATCGCACCTTGAGTGTCTTCACTTGGGGAGTGCGATGCAGAATTTCTTCGAAGACACGGCTGCAGCTGAATTCCCTCAAGCTGGCACCGACAATCTGTTGAAGGGTTCAGAAACACATGGGCAACCAGGAGAGTAAAATAATACGAACGTGCACGATCAGCGTTTGCTTCCGAGTCCACCCATCACCATCGCTCAGCTTGCTGAGTGCATATAAAATTGTCATGGGCAGAGTTAGAGTATCGGAGATTGCAGCCATGATGAATATGGATGGGTCTGACTGTGGCATTCTAGAGAACTTGCGTATCTCATCATCGAACTCGCCTTCCCAAGATTGCCCCTCCAACGACACCCACTTGTATTTGACGCGCTCGGGGAACCAGACAAGATGTCCGGAAGCATCAAGGAAGGAAGCTGCGATCATGCTCTGTCCATGTGCCAACTTATTCATGTGGCATTGAGAAGGGCTATAGCGTAGATCGTTGCATGGTCCATAATGCAGCCTGTCTGCGATTTCCCAATGCGCACGGGAGCAGCAGAAGCTGAGCTTGCATTCTGGGCAAGGAATCAGGTGCATCGTGTCATCCACCATCGTGCCTTTCAGCGCAGCCTCCATGCATATCACCATATCTGTGCGCGTACTGGGCAAGGGAGAACTATGGGAATACGAAGAGATGGCAGCGGAAGGGACCAACCAGACTATACAGCGCGGTTCCCATTCAAGCCAGGAATGCTTCATCTCAGTCTGTCTTTGAAACGTCAGCACACGGGCAGAAAAATCATAAAAGAGCGATACCCGTGCAGATAATCAAAATAGACAGCGACTTTTTGGCCTGCCAGTTTGCGTAGTTGTTGGTGGTTGGCTCTTTGGGAAGTAAAGATACAAGTTTTCTCGCCGCGAAGAGATTTTTCTCGAGCGAGCTCAGAGCCTTACACATGACTTTGTGCGATTCCCAATCTGACTGGGGGAAAACATAAATGATGTGCGCTCTTTTCAGTTTTGTAAGCGCGCACGTTTTGGCAATCTGCAATGAGAATCGAGTCAGTTCACAGAAGATAAATGCCACCCGAGCTGAGAGCTCGACGCGCCTATATCACAGTAACTGATCCGATGGCATCTGCTGCATTTGAGAACCTTGACATTTACATGCATCCCCTTGAAGCAATAGTGGCAAACCAATCCCACTAAAGCTGGCCATGGTCCGCGCTGCATGGTGGTTAGGGTTAGGGTTAGGTTAGGGTTAGGGTTAGGGTTAGGTTAGGGTTAGGTAGGTTAGGGTTAGGGTTAGGGTTAGGGTTAGGGTTAGGGTTA
>JARKIE010000858.1:0-22076 GCA_029378255.1 Mycena rosella
CTATCCCATTTCCACGCAGTGCCTTCATGGCATAGCACATACTTATCGGCACACTATTCGGCGGAGCTAAGAAGATGCGGCTGCCGAAAGGTGTGCCGCCACACCGTCACCATAAAATTCCCAAATCAGGTTTGACATCTGAGGCGGAAACTCGACAAGTCATTTATCTGGGGTTAAAAGGAAGCAGTACATAATGAGTATTGAAATTTACTTTTGTAGACTGGGACATATCCCGCTGCATACCGCCGCCCCGCCGAGCCGCCCCCGCCATCAACCGCCATGACGTGATTTTATAAATAGATGGGTTGTTGAATAGAAACTTTCTATTCTGCAACCCGGTTGTTCTTAACAAGGGGGGTTGTTAAATAGAATTATCTTAAAGTGCAGCAAGAATATTCATCAGAAGGATACGGTGGATTGAAACCGGACCTCTCTGGATTGTTCCTGTTGGCTCGTTTGAGTATCATATAACGACGGTCGACCCAGGAAATGTCGTTCGGCCCGAGTATCTCGCCGTCAGAAGCGGCCGTTAGCCGCTAAAACACCGGGGACGCCGGGACGGCATCCGTAACCTAATCAAATCTGCTGGGGATTGGAGGATCCGGAGAACTGCTTGGCTCCGGAGAACTGCCTGGCGGCGATTTGGGCGATTTGAAGGCGGCGACTTATAATCGGCTCGCCCTCTCACATGAATTCCCAGCATTGTCTTATTTAAAGGACGTTTTCAATGGGAAGTTCGGGAATTTCTCACCCCGATAAGCTTCCCTGATCTTCTGACATCCCGTGCGGTCAGCGGGCCTATGTTAAGTAAGAATCACCCGAGATGGTCAGAGTGCACGCAATAAAAGGTCTGCATCTTACTTCTTCCCCCCCTCCTCTGCAGCCACTCAGCCTCTGAGCGTTCGATTGCAATGATTCAACGACTCATGCAACGCCTTTGGGTCATCACCCTCCTCCTCAGTGTAGCCCGTGCCACGCTCAAGAACTACACTGTGGATGATCAATCCCTGGATATTGTCTATAGCCAGCAAACCTTCACATGCCCCTCTGCTCTATGCCCTGAGAACGCCACAGAAGGGTTATTCAACGGGACGGCCACTGTAACTACTGGTGCTGTCGCCTTTCAATTCACTGGTACGATCCGATCTGGCAAAGTCCAAGCATCTTGCTGACTTGATCAGGCAGCGCCCTCTATCTGTTTCTCACTCTTCTCGGGGATTGGAGCTTCACACTCGACGGCAACTTGGTCGACGAATGGAATTTTACGATTCCCGACGCTGTCCCTAGCGGACTTCCCGCTTACAACAACCTATCCATGTCCATGCCTGATGGACCCCACAACCTGGTCATCGCTCCCGTTGACAACACGACCTTCACTTTAATTGGAATTGACTATTTCATTTACACGTACGTGAAATTCAATGCCGGAGGACTCGGTGGGTATTGATGCTTGACATCCAAGCGCCAATGCGCCCCGCAAAACTCATGTGGGTGCAATCGTGGGCGGAGTGATCGGGGGACTCGTGTTGAGCGTCGGGCTGTCCGGCGCGGCGTTCGTTTTGCGGCGGCGTGAGCAGCGTAAGAGGCTGTCTCGACGGGGAATCCCGCTGGGAGACCAAGACGCAGCCAGTATTCGGCTAGGACACATGCATATGTCGAAACCGTCGTAATAGTAATTAATTCGATCCGTATTCCTACGCTATCCCAAGACACTCTTACGAACGGACTGAGCGAACGACATTGAAGCATCAGAGAGGCTGGCGGAAACGTGTGGGTCCAGCAAAAAATTACAGGACGAAGTAGGGCAGCGGCCGCCGTAATGATGCTAGTTGGGTTTATATTAATCAACGTAAGATCCTTGGTAAAAATCTGTATTTGCATCACCAAATCCGGAAAAATCAGGTATTGCCCCGGTAAGGATCGTGATCCCATCGCAATAATTGCGAGGCTCACAATCGCTTATAACCGCTCACAACCATCAAGCAATTGTTGTGAGCGCGTCGTCTATACCCCACAATTATTAGCTCTTCAGACGAGCACATTATGAGGCTTGTAAGTATGAGCCTGGGTAATTTTTACATTTGATCATACATAAACTACATACATAGACTGATTATACCGTGCGCGAGCCTCAATCATCGGAGTCAATGGTCGCAGTCAGATTCTTCCATATCCGAGTCGGCGGCGGAGTCGCACAGTGGGCCGCCGACTAAAAGGAAGCTCGCATCTCAGTCGTCCCTTCCTTCCTACACAAGATGTCTTAGCTGTGCGTGCCTGTAACTCCTCCGGAAATTACACCGAGCCCAATGTCAAGTTTACACTGAAGTTGAAGAAGGCGCAAAGTAGTTTTGGTCAAGTTTTGGTAGTCAATTGGTCCGCGGGCCGCATCATTACCATCAGATGGATACACGTGGGATGGTCCCGTGCGCGTTATATATGTTTGATGGGGATTTGATGGTGTTTCGTCTTTCCTTTCCCTCTCCCACGTCGTGCCCGAACTCCCTCCCACCTTCCTGACGTTCTCGGATCCTCTAAATCCTGTCAATGGTGCTTATATACCTCGTCCTCCGGCCGGGTCCTGTGCCCTTGCTCAAGAACTTACAAATGATGTCCTCGTCAACGCGCGCAAGTCAGCATCCTTATCAATATCAAGCCACCAAGTCTTCAAATCCTGCAAACCCGAGTCATTCAAGCACGCAAGCGAACGCAAGCAGCTATATTCTGCATCGCAAGCACTTGTTACCGTGATGATCTCCCCAACCTCATTCGCTGGCTGCCTGGCAAATTTGGTCTTTCCCTCCCCATCCCCATTGGATCCATTTCTTGGTTCCACAAGGTTCTACTACAGCCTGGTCTCGATTTTATACTGCCGCATTGTTTATTACTACACATCCTGTTGTACATATTAATTTATGTTTGCTTTCTTCCCACATGCATTGTTTTTCGTCAAATTGAACAACCAAATTGAAAGCGCCGGCCGCTATAACCAGGGATAGGCTGAGCTTGCAATCGGTGATAAGGGCATACGAGGCCTCATAACGCAGACGACCATCATAATGATTGTCCAATCGACGATCGTCACACAGGCAGATCTGCGGTTATACGCGGTCGCGATCCGGTTCGCAATAATTGTGAGTATTGTTTGGATTGTAGAGATCACAAGCCCTTATCGGCGCTCGCGAGTTTTTTCCAGATTTGGTGATGTGAGACCAGTAGTGATGTTCAGGGCCCGGCTCGGCCTGGAAGCCTGGGCTTGGGCTCGGCTTGACGTGGCCTGGACTTGAGATATCCCAGACCCGAGCCCGAGCCCTCAGGTAAAGCCTCAAGCCCGGGGCTTAGGCTTGGGCCCGGGCTTGATCACTGGGCTGACTAAGCCACTACATTCGGGGTTTTATAGTGTAGTGGGCTTCTAGATAGCCATGTGAGTACAGAATTGATTTATGCGAATGCTTACCGGCTTTATGTTGCACTTCCGAGCCGTCTCAACAGACAAATTTCCATTTTTGAACTGTGTTGTATTAGATCGAGTTTCGGTGAGCCAGCTCCAAAATCCTTCGGCATGGATTTGAACTGCTGAAAATCTTCCCTGGAAGATGTTGATTGGTGGTGTAACCGGCCAAAAACGGCACTCAAGCCGCGGCCTGAAGCCCGGGCTTGGGCTTGAGATATTTGCGGCCCGAGCCCTGGGCCCGCTCAAGCCCTGCGTCGAGCTCGGCCTAGTGGGCCTTAGTCTCTTATAAACAGACACTATAACATTCTCAACTCGTACCTCGTTTGTTATAAGCAGGCCTAGGTCTTGAACCCAAGCCCTGCACATCAAACACTGCGAAGGTGATGTAGTGGAATTAGGCTCCAAACAAGCCTGTCTACTAAAAAAATGATACTTTCCATTGAAAGTTCGGTAACCGGTGGAGCTGGAAATCTGGTCTCCAGGCAACACAGGTCAACCGCAGGTTGCAGGCTTGCAGTTCATCGATATGATTGCATGTTATAAAGTGAATACAGTCTTTAACAGGGAAGTGCAACAATCAGACTGTTTCATGAATATTTGTGCCAAATCCCACGCAAATTACTCGGTCCAAATTGTATTCTGGATCGGATTGATATCTAGTCCATAGTAGATGTCCAGAACGAGGCAAATCTTTCCGGGACCCCAAATATGCCCAAATAACGTAGAAGCGCAACACTTCGACATGATCGATTTTAGTTCTGGGGGTAGGGCTCCCCACCGTCACCGTAAAATACGGCATACGGTACGGGTTCATATGGCAACCCGTACCGTCCCGTATGGCCCTCTGGCGGGACTTTGTACGGTTACGGCCGGCCCCGTAAGTGGTGCCGTATGAGGCCGTATCGATACGGCCGTATACGGCACCTATACGGGCCGTAAATCGAATCCAAGTGAGTCGATTTTGCTGTTTCGGCAGCTGGGTCCGAAGCTGCCGCCGACGCGTCGCATGTGATTCCCTTTGGATGCCCTTGTGATCTCTAGGTGTCGGCTCTGTCGGCTGCGCCGCCTGCAACCTCTTTCCCGATGGTATTGTAGGAGTTTGAATGCAGTTCCTACAATTGTCGTAGGCTCTACAAGATATATGGCCCGCATCAAGCCCGCACGAACCAAGCACCGCGTAGACCGGCATGCGGATCAATGTGCGAAGTATGAGCCGGCGCCGGGCGGATCGCTGCATACAGCAGAGTTTTGAATATTGTCGATTGCCGTGGCAGCTGTCAGCCGTCCGTGCCGACACTTGCCGCGACTTCACCAGCAGCTCCCTCCGATTTCAAGTGTAGTCGGCCTTGAGTCGGCCACATTAATCATATCTTCCTCCCTTGCTTGTTTCTGCCTTGCACCGGCGCGGTACACATAAATAACTCATTCGACAGCCAGCCTCCGAAAATGCGAGCGCCCGCCTCCAAGAAATTGTGCGAGCATATCAAAAGGTCGGCGGGCAAGCTTTGTAAAGCGCGAGACCATTCGAACTTTAATGTTGCTGAGCTATCACCTGCGTTTAAAGCGCAAGGGTTGGGCACTTTAATTGGCTCAAGCGCTGTGGATTTTGAATTTTTCCGCTGTATACGGCCGTAATGTACCGTAACGTACCGTAAAAAATGCCGTACCGTCCCGTAAGAGCCTCTGGAGATCAGTTTACGGTTACGGGTACGGTCGCCTGGTCTGCCGTATGGCGCCGTAAATTGTACGCCCGTAACCATATACGGTACGGTGGGGACCCCTATCTGGGGGCATGCTTTTGGTGGTTTAACCTACATATCTGCAATCAGGGACGCTGAAAACCCCCAATGCAACAAAACTGTCATATGCCAGCACTGTGAACACAGAAAGCGGGAAAGGTCTAGTAGTCGGGATCAAAGGCTGTGAAATGCGGCCACAAACATCGCAATTTTGATGGTTGCACAGGAGCTTTTCGCACAAATCCTTTTGTGGACAGGATAATATAATACTCTACTATACTCATATAAATTTTAGACCTAGTTGGAACCCTCAAAGGTACATAATTACTAGTCTTGTGCTTCTACGTTGTGTTGTGCTTCCCTGTTAAAGACTGTAAATTCAATATCACGCAGCATAAGTTGACCATCCATTCCTAAGAGAACCGTTAGTGCTACCGGTCTGAAACTTGGTATGTTCCATATCGGTGTGCTATGCTGCAAATTTGGGGGTACACTGATATTTTCTACATTTTATTTCGCTCTCGCCACCGTCCAATACATTAAATCACAGGAATTTTGAGGTCCTGACTCCCGGATTTCTTCTAGGAGCTTTCGATAGCATGGGTCTGAAAATTGGAACCAAAGATGTTCATTTACATCCTATGGGACTGAAAGAACACATATTTTATCCACCTGTGACATATGTTGGTTGCATGGCAGCCAGTTAGTCAAGGGGCTTCATTACCCTTATTGGCTTGCACTTCAGAATAAAATTTGTATGCACACCCATGTCTTGGAATAAAATGTGAGGTACACCAAATAGTAGCCTGGAACCTAGAAAGACCACCCAGACACTCCGCAGTGTCAATTCTTTCCTCAGCGGTGTCCCCAAGGTGGTGGTCAACTACCCCGTATTGGCCGTTTTTGGAATGCCGCCCAGAAACAAATTGCTCGCTACTCGCAACAGCATCTAAATTCTGTCAAATGTGTTTAACTGACTCCTAGAATGCATGCCACCATTATGAACACCGGCGGACCACAACAGTCCACTGATGGCTTCAGAGATACACCACAAGCGCTAAGGTGGTCAACTACCCGGTGATTGATAGTATTCCCAACCATTACACTAATTCAGTCTGCAGGGTTTAGTGTTGGGCTCAGATAGCAACTGTTGACGTATACAGCAAATGACAACATCTTCGAGTCGGCATTCCGGCATTGGTCAACGGGGGTTTGCTTCTTCAGCATGGTGTAGGTGCGGACCATTCTTGAAGTCCATGTCATAATCAACTGTGGCATCAGGACCATACTGTACACAGTAGGCATATCTCCGACCCGTGGCCTCGACGTATCCAGCTCACGGCGGTTCAGGATTCGTATGGTATAAATTGTGGGATATGGGCCGCGTTCTCCGCTCGTTTGGAATGGAAACTCCCAATGTACGTTTTCCACACTATGAGTTCCCTTGCCACCTTGACTGTGCATTTAGACTATTTTGAGGATCTTGATTGACAGCGCGGCACTTGTCGCGTTCGTTGCTTTTACTTCATCTCAAGACGCTCAATTCGAAATCACCGGCATATAGCGTTCCAGGGCTCTTCCACGTTATCAGCTACCAATGCGGATCAAATCTGCAAGTTATGGGTATCGACTGCACGCCTCCGATGCTCGGAATACTGTTATGAATATTAGGCATCTACCTACCCTGAGCACATTCAGACTCGCAGAACTACCCACGATTATGCTTATCTATGCTGTTTACGACCATCGCAATGAAATTATGTTGTTTGACGCCTGTCCTTTCAGTTTGAGCTGATCCCGTGACCATCACGGCTCGGGAAGTTCAACTCATCGTGGTTCCGCTACTGACTCAACTGACCGAACGAGTCACAATGACTCATTATGACTCACCATAGAATTAGTATATAGTCCTGTAAACCCTCGCAAGGGGGTACCTTGACCTTGAATCAAACTACCATCTTCCCCACAATTCTTTTGTGTGAATTAAGTGCCTAAGTAACGCTACAGTGTACTGCTTAGAGGCTAATCTCAGGCTAAGTCCATTCTGACGCTAGTGCTCAGAAGAAGCTAGTCCTTACGACTGTCATAAGTAAGTAAGACGATTCGCCTGCTTGCACGTTGCTCGACGTATTAGATTACTCACGCTTCGGCAGTCCTCAACATATCGGTGAGTTATCAGTGGAGCTTTGGATAAGATTCCTTGAACATAATTCTATTAGTGATCTACAAAACTAACCCTGATCTACAACAAATATCAAACTGGTTTACACTAGGATGGACCTCTACAGTAAGAAAAGAAGTATACGTCTAAAGTTGGTTTAAAAAATGAGAAGCGAATATCACACATGAGCCGAAATTCGAAGTCTTTACAGCGGTTACTAGTACATGTTGAATACTGCGCCGCTGTCTCGTACAAGGCTGCGATACGGCTGAGGCCGATCACAATGGATCGCATGGGAAGTGTGATGGGTTGTTCTGGCTACTAGTACTTCAAGTTCTCATTACGCAACCACCGTTCTACTACTAGAAGGTCTGCAATGTGCACCACTGAGCGCCCGCCTTTCGAATTCTGGCAGATTTACTCTCATTCTTCCGCAACGATCACCACTGCCTTTCCTGTGTTTCTGCCCTGCTGCACGCGCAGAATCGCATCTCCGACCGTCTCCAGCCCGTGAGTCACGTCCTCCCGGTACTTGATATCCCCTTCGCAAGCGCGGCCGGGATCGTGGCGTAGAATTCCGCGTCGTACTTGGCCTCGAGGCGGTGGACGAGGATGCCGTTAATGATGAGCGATTTCGCGAAGGTGTTGTGCAAGTTCTGGGGAAAAACATTGGAATTTATAGAAAACCAGGCCAGTAAATGAAGGTAATGGCCTTAATTCCTTGATAGCCGGTGTTATAGCCTACGTAGATATGTTGAGTTTCGGTAGCATTTAAATTGAAAGATGTACCTGAGCTCATTCACATTCCTGCGACGCCTATTAGCGGAACCTGGTGTGAAAAGTTGCAACGCACCAAGAAACGCGCATAAACGGCCGCGTGCTCTAGCGCAGCGTCAAGAACGTACCGCCCACATTGTCCCAGTATCTAGCGCGGTGCTTGTTAGTGTCTGGCCCAAGTTTGAAAGGACTTACATGTCGATGGGCCCTTCACGTTGAAGGACGTCCCGCGTATCCGTTGTCTTGTAGTTAAATGCAATATCCGCCCCGAGCTCCTTCATGAACTCGCGCTTCTCTTCGGAGCCGGCGGAGGCGATGACCTTGAGGTCGTCGCGTTTGGCAAGTTGGATCACCATGCTGTTACATCGACTGGAAGTATTACATTTCAGCATTCTAATGAGGCGTACGAGCCGACGGAGCCTGCAATCGTCAACTCGGATATGCGGATAAGGGTCAGACCTCAACACACCTGCCCCAGTTGTAATGAATGCGACTTCGCCCTGGATGGAAGATTAGATCGCGTCAGGTCCACTCACACCGGCGTTATTGACCTTCTTGGCCGCGAGAACCCTCCCAGGCCATGTACGCTGTCTTGCCTGTAGTCAGGAGTAATGCAGGGCCATCACGAGGAAATTCATCTCACAGGGACGCCTGCCGCCCCGACGTATACCGTCCACGGAGATTCGGATGCTTCTGGAGGAAATTCAACCCCTGCATATTCAGTAGAACACTGTATTCTTGATGGGCTGGAGTCCTTTCACGGGCAGTATTCGGGCGAAAACAGGAGAGAGATACTCACGAAGGATGCCGGACACATATTTGCCCGGCGCGACATCATTATGTTCGCTCCGCTGCACTACGCGACTCCATAGCCATCAATGCTGCGATGCTCAGTGAATTGATTGAGGGTAGAGATTTGAATCCGCTTACGGCGCGTCTAACGTGAACGGGCCTGACAGAGGAAGTGAGCATTGAGTACGGTGAATTGCAAGACATACTCCATACATCTTTTCTCGGGCTCCTCATCCGTCCGCGCATGTATGATCTACAGACACCACCAACGTTTTGACCAGGAAACCGCCATTGAGGTGCGTGGTATCGATATCGATCGTCTGGGATGTGTCGTATACGGTGGTCTCTCCGGGGATGGAAACCTGGGTGAAGGAGCTGTAGGAGGTGCTTTGCGAGCGGGAGGACCTACGCACCACTGGGTACCGCGCGAAGAGGACACGCCCGTTTGTTGTGGAGCCATTGGTGTCAGAGAACAACGGGCAGGAACTTAAGAAGACTGTACCTTGGCAGCAGTGAGAGATTCTGCCGGATGGAGTTGAAAGTTCGCACCTTGCAACGGGCGCAGATGCAGAATGGACCGGCGTTTGCATTTTTATAAGTGCCTACGTTTGATTTCCATCGCCAGATGCCGAGGTAGTTACTAGTCGGTGCATCAGTGGTCACGGTGTGTGCAACTTGGTGTAGGTCGCAAATTTACAATCGACGAGCTTCGTTTTGAGCGCCAGCGAGGGTACATACATCATGATCTTTGCGAAAGGAGACCTATAGAGCTTTTAGATCGTCTCCTGGGATGCGTATTGTGAACTCTGCTGACACGGCGAGAGCTGAGAGCCGAATGATGACGGCCAAAACACAGCCTACGCCGCAGGTACCCGCCAGGCGAGAAGGAAAATGGCATCGTCGAACTCTTGATACGAAGAGCGCCTTCGGAGAGTTGAGGAGATTGGGAAGACTGTCCCGGCATAATCCGGGGATCACTGGCAGTACCGTAACGGCGCCGGCCCGGTCACTGGCACGCGTTATTTTTTCTTCCTTATTCGCCATGCATCCAGCTTTGTCTATGAATAAACTCTCCAACCTCCCGCCACGCACCCAGGTAAATCATTCTCATTCGTTCGAACCCACTCTCAATAATCACGATGCGCGATCAAGAGACTGGCACGCAAGGTAGTCGAGCCGACGGCTACCCTGCAAGATACCTTGCGTCTGCGCGACCATCTGCAACAGTTACCGGGTCATCAACAGCCCTCCCTTCTCCCCATCTTCTACATGACCCTAGACCAAGAACACATCCCCAGCCTAGATCAGCTGGATTCCCCCGTGCCTCTGAGCAACGATCACATTTCCCGGGCGTACACCTCTCTATTAGCCGTATATGCCTTGCCAAATCTTCCACCCGACGTCTTCGCGGTCATCTTCCCTCGTATAGTGCTTTGGGTTCAATTTCTTCAAACCTACTGCCATTACCTGGATCTTGCACCTTGCCTTCCACATGGGGTTCCACCCTCCCAAAACGAGATCTGTTTCACCTTCTTTCTCTTCATCGGCACTTTCCTGGATGACGAGGCGTCCACTCAGACCATAAACCGGACTCTCGGCGTGCGGTTCCTAGTTGGACGGGCGTGGACTTTCCTCGTGCAAAGTCGCAATCCTACCGTACTCCGAATAGCATTCCCCGATTTAACCGCATTTATCCTCCATCTTGTCCGCGATGATCCCAGTCGTCTTCAAGAATTCATGGATGGTATTGGGGAAAAACTCGCAGATGTAGCCACTTTGGTGATGCAGTCCCTTCAAATCGTACTGGGCGACAACGCGTTCACTGGGTCGATGCCGGATTCATATGCCCTTCATGGAATCATCTCTCTCATGGCAAACATAGATTTCATGTTGGTGCCGGAGGAGGAGTCTGAGATCCTGGGCCCGCTGTCCGAGCTGCTGCTCGCCCGGGGCATTGTCAAAACTCTTACCCTCGGGGCCCGGAGAGCGATGACGACGGTGAACGTCGACGTCATCTCTGCGTGTCTCGCCCTTCTTTCCCGTATCTTCTCAACCCGTCCTGGATATGCCTCGCTACCCGCATCCATTCAAGACGGACTTCTCGATGCGATCGTCTTCTGCGGGACATGCGACATAGACACCGCTTCAACGCCGCACTTCCCCATTATTCTCGGCACAATCCTCCCCACATCCCTCGCCTATTACGCGGTTCTTAGTGTGATGGAAAAGGCCCTGCGGGAGGTCACCCGCACTACCTCCGCGATGCAGTTCCGACGATCGGCGATGTTTGACCAATGGCAGGATTTTATCAAGTTGGCGCACAAGCGGCTGGGCGTCCTGCACTCGTTCAACTCACGAGTTGGACCATCCCTCAAGGCGTGTGACAACGTTCAGGTCCGTCACGCTGCTGAACATATCCTTCGTATCCGAGTCTCAGTCTACTGCGTAGTGCGACCAGATCGGAGAAAAGACCGCATTCAAGCGCTGCGCCGAGTGCCTGCGTGTCTATTATTGTTCTGAGGCATGCCAGACCGTCGACTGGAGCCAGGGAGGTCATCGAGACACATGTGAAACGTACCATGTAATTGGTCTCGGTGCGTGTTCATCCATTTGGGTCCTGGCGGCGGAGACTGACGGGCCCACACACATCCAGGGAAGCAAGATAGCCTGTCTCCCCGTGGCCGCGCTTTTCTGCGGGCCTTGCTGCACCACGACTATGTTCTGTCCAAGGCCGACATCTACCTGAAAGTGCTTGGCTTCATGCACAGGCATCCCGACACGCGATTCGTAGTGTGGTTCGATTACACAGGGTCTCTCAACATCACGGTCGAGCCATTTGATAGTGCCATGGAAATCCTATATGCCGTGGACGCGTCATCACCACATGCCGGAAGACTCGAACTGCATGTGATGCAGGTGGGACTCGGCGGCGGGAGTCTGCTGGCTCATCCCTCTGCGGAGGGACAATGCACATGTATATGTTGGGTTGCGAGAGCTCTCGCGGGAGCTGCCCCGGGCGCAGGAGGAGTGGGACATGGATGTGGTTGCTGGCAAAGTCCGATCTGTGTTGTCGCGCGTTCCTGCGAACGCCATCGAGATTCACTGAATCACATCACGCTCGCAGTGAAGTATTCTCGCGCCAGGCAGGTGAATTTCGACTGAAATTCCGATTATGCAGTGAGGTTAATCCAGACAGCTCGCAGGACAGATTTCCAGAGGCAGAGCTGCATCGTTACACTGTTTCTTGGAGGTCCCTATTTCCTCGTTATAATATTGACTTGGTTCTGCGCTACCATTCACGCTAACGTCCTCCGTTTCGCTCCACAAATTCTGCGAGTGGTTATGCCCAGGCAATTAAGGAGGAAGCTTCCTAGCGAGAGCAAAGGATGTACAGATTATGGTGTGTTTCCGAGATGAACCAGCTCCAAGTAAGATCATCGTCTGCAGACCGGCTGTATCTATGAGCACCACGGTAGGCATGCAATAGGAAGCTACAAGGCCCATAACACTTCAGCGGGAGATTGAATATTGAGTAATGGTCGATGATCGAAATCTGCTACATACATTTGCCGAAACATAATGCGTAGGGAAATAAAGTTATCCAAATCTCTCGACGAGTGAGTGCTCCAACAACGACCACCTTCACAAGGAGAAACGGCACGATTTTTCAACATCTGGGATGATAATAGGGACTCAGGGAGGTTTAGAAAAAGTCCGAAACAAGAAAAAAAAGGAAGGCCCCACTCCCTTAATTCACACCAACCGCGTCAGAGCCCTAGACTGGAGGCGCGCTACTGCGCAGGGCCATACTCGCGCATCAAGTACGAAGGCATAGGTGACGCGCGCGTATGGCCCTACGCAGGAAAGGGCCTCTAGCGGAAAACCAACTACATGCCAGCAATGATCTCGGGAGCGAGGCATTAGACACATATACTGGGGTCTTGACAAGATTTATGTACCATGCTCGAGCGAAGGGGTTCCTCGGTTCTCGTTGACGTAGCGCATCAATCCACCCAATTTGTTGAACCGAAACCATCGTGTTGGTAGACAGGCAGGTAGGTAGGAATTAAATGGGAAACAGGGAGCTTATGGCGATCGAGTTCTTCGAGCCCATAGTTGCTGTAATGGGTGGATGCTCTCCATCCAGGAGAAACCATATACGAATATTTTTAGCCTTTTCCTTGGCGTAGGCCACTGGGCCGACGGACAGTTGATCAGACCCCATTATAAGGCTCCGATTCACACCCCCCACGGATTTTCCGGGAACCTGCCAGCGCACCTGAGATTTACAGCGCAGTTATTCCGTCCTCCGAGTCGGATATAAGCGCAGACGCGGGCGATGGATGGATGAGACCTTCCGCTTCAATTCGCAATGGCCACCACAACGCAAACAAAACGCGAGCGGAGGAACGCTGCCGCCATGCTACGCGATCTAATGACCACTGTTGCGCTCTGCTACCTCATCACCCTCGGCCTCCTGCGCGGCATTGCCCTGCATCTCGAACTCTTCGCCCCATCTGCGTCCTGCGGAGTGGGACAGGCGGAGCACAGCGCGTACCAACGCGCCCTCGCGAATGTATCACACACGGACGTGCTTAAAGTCACCACAGCGTGCTCCGTCGCGGCGTTCGCGGCAGTGGAGCTGTGTATACTTGTGGGCAGGAGGGCTAGGATTCGGATGCAGGACGCAGAGACCACGTGCGGCATTGAGTTCGGCGGCATTGAACCAGCGCCGGAAAAACAGCTGGAGAAAATGTACGTGTCTTAACCGGGTTCGTGGCCCAGCTAATACTCCGCTGGACAGTTATTTCGAGATCGTTCCGCGGAATCCCGTCGGGGCGCGTCCAAATTTACCCATCAAATCAGGGCCTCTAATTAGTAAGCGGGGTTGAACGCGGGGAACGCACCTTTTCAAATTGTACTTTGAAGTCTGGATGTACATCAAACGGTCCTATAATGTTTACGTGAAAGAAAGGCGACTTACATCAATCCGTACCATACCGCCTCGATGCCCCACAGAAGAAAGCGGCGGAAGCGCTCGGCATTGGAGTGGCAAGAAAAATGAGTCTCAGCCCGAATCTGCTACTAGAATACGCCCACATATTGCAGGTGCGGACCGCTCTGCCTGTGGACCTCCAAGCTTCAAGCTTTAATTTGTTGTTACACCCGTATGAAATATGAGACCTTGGATGACACTTTGGAGGACGCGGAGGGTCGCGCAGTACAATGCCGCCGTCCGGCTCGGGTGAAGCAGTCCGATAGCAAGAAGCAACTGGCCAACGCCGCAATGCGGATCAAGTCCAAACGATGACAAGATTTGAGCGAGTCGCATGGACCCATGCCGGCAGATCACGGCACACATTTTCCCGATCCTGCTGTGCCGCGAAGCCGCTATGTTCAGACAAGACGCGCCTTCGCTTCGCTCCGGCGGCGATTGAGGCACTTATAGTTCGGAGCTATTGACACCCAAACTTGATTTATTACATGCATACAGTGCAGTACTACTCGCGTAATGCTGGATGGACCCCTGACTCGGACAGGCCGGTGACGCAACGCCACAACAGATTGGTAGATTTAAGAGAACTGTTTGAACTAATAGGGAACAAAAATGAAGATGGTAATGGCGAAGTGCAAAGTAAATTCTATCCCAGTCCGAGGTGAATGAATAGTTCCGGCAAAGGGTTCATCAGAATCGCAGCATTTGAAGAATTGATTGAATGTGGATGGAGACGACGAAGATTCGAACTTGTCAGTGATATAGTGTAGAATATTTGCCGGAGATCCCACGGGTACAAAAAACACCCAGCCGGTCCACGGAGTGCCGAAACCACACGTTCCCGAGATAAAGACACGAGAGCAAAACCCAGTGAAATCAGAACTTGAGGGTTTGGTGATTGGCACGAGAACCCCAGACAGAGAGCCAGGTTGACTCGGAGACAGTTCCATATATAGGAAATTGGAGAGGGCGGGGCGGAAATTACTGACCGCAGTAGGGTCACAGTATATTGTGCTCAGCTCTAAGGATTTGTACGAAGACCGACGGGGATGTATAAAATCAAGAGGGGAAACTTGGGAAACTGTGACGTGATCCGGGTTCCGAAGCCAAAGCTGAGCATGACGCCCATCGATTTTATTGCAGTTCGATTCAAAAATTACTCTGTTACCTGGGCTGCGAGGAACATGAGGAAGGCCCGGTGGCGGAAGGTGCACGCACTGATGTGCGCCTAGATGTGCGCCTAGATCGATTCGAGCTCGGGCCATAAGCTTTGGGGCGTACTCTTTTACTACTCCTGGCACATTCGATACAAATTTTTGTGAGGTAAGCAGGATTCTTTTATTCCTCACGAATTCGATGGAAATCCGAAGCCAATCCTGCTCCAAGTTGAACTAACTGCCATGAGAAGAAGGCCCGGCGGTGGCTTCAGCTGGCTACATTTGCTCCGTGAATTTTGACCAACAGTCCTGTTTCATCGAGAAAAATTTTGAAGCAAGAAGTGGAAAGAAAAACGCCCGCAGGTGCTGCTCTGAGTAAGCGCCCAGTAGGCGCCGAATTAAATGAGCGGTGATCACCTCGGCAGGCGTCCGGATCACCCGCGGGATCATCGAATCCTGCGCACTCTCACAGCGCGTAGGGCTGTATATGAAAGTGTAGCTCGCTGACAGCGATCTCTTCCTCACCCACCATGATCCTCCCCACCGTCAGCGTCGAGGACACATCCAGAGAAAGTTAGTCTTCCACCGTTTGAAGGCGCCTCGCCGCAGGATGACCCACCACCACCCTATAGATTTCGAGGCTCAAACTCCGTCTCGACCAGCGAGCTACCAGCGATCCCCCAGCGACGGCAGTGAGGCCAACCAACTTTCTGTCGCTCAGTCGCGGCAACCGACCTATCACTGGTACCTATGCAATTGACGCCTGTATCAAGATCCCACAGGCCTTGCTGCCACCATTGGCGCCCCATGACACCGAGGCGACGCGGAAGAACCTGTCCCTGCACATTACCAATGGGTCCATCGACGTAGATGTCTCCATCTACGGGGACCTCAACCCGAAGATCTCCATGCTGCTCGAGTCGTCACTGGTGTGTACTCTTTCATCTCTCTAGGAATGTTGCTTAGGACGCGCAGCACGCCCCCGACCCCGTGCGGACCCCGATTCTCCTCAACGCGCACTCCTCCAACATGACGATCTACCTCCCGCCCTCGTTCTGCGGGCCCGTCACGATCCGCAGCCACAGCCCCGCCGTGCGCGTGTCGGAGTGCCTCGCCGCGGAGCTCACGACCTTCAGCGATGAGGAGCACGCGCGCCGCTGCTTCTTCGGGGACTTCTCCGATGGACGAGGAGTGGGCGGGCGATGCGCTCGAGGTCAAGTTGGTGTGGGAGCGTGGCGCTCGGGTATGCCGACGACGCCGACGCGGGGAATTACGCGGGGCCGTTTGCGCACCCAGGCTTGAATGCACCGGACGCACTGAGGAGGGTGCGCCGTTTCCCGTCACTTACGATGTGGTCCTCGCTGCTGAACACTACTCCTTCCGCGCAGGCGTTCAGGCACCATCCTTACTTCGCACGTGTCTCGCCGCCCGTCCTGAGCGCAGACGATCTGATGAAGGCACGCTTTCCCCTTCCTCTCATCTCACCTCCAACGCCTGGCATCCCTCCCGCCAGGCATGCGGACATCCCCCAAACTTCCAGCACGTCCCGTCGTTCCCGCCACCGGGGCCGGACGCGCTCCCGCCGGTGCGTACTCCTCCGTTAATGTCGTCCCCCCGAATCTCACTTCTCACTCCTGCACAGGCGGGACACCGAACCTTCCCGCACGTCTCACCGCCCGTGCTGAGCGCAGACGACCTGACCAAGGTCCGCCCCCCATCCCCTCTCTTTGTCTCCACCACTGAGCATCTCCGCAGGCCTTCGGGCATCGCCCGACCTTCCCGCACGGCGCGCTGCCGCCGGGAATATTGCATCCTGCGCTGTGGATGCACGGGCACGGACGTGGGGGGATGGTTACGGGGTTCGGGCCGGGGCGGCACATCCATATACAGATGCATTCGCTCGTGGCGCGGCACGATAGACTGAACTTGAATGCCTGCGTTTCGATGATGCTTTGTTTGAGGGAGAGGAGGGGGAGGGTGGGGTGTTCAGGCGGGATGAAGATTCTGCGTGTCGAGTAATATTTGTAATTTTGTACTACTCTAGTCGTTCCGTTGAATGGGCGATCCTGTGCCTGTGTATCGTGAGCCCGTTCCCTCTTCGCCTGAAAGTGTTCGAGAGGTATCGTGTACCCCTCGCTAGCGTGCTCTCAATATGCCCATGAATCTTTAAGTTTTGGTTGCGGTTGGGAAAAAAAGACGGTCATGAAAGAACTAGGGCCCGGGCTCGAGTCGAACCAGCGATCCCGCAGAACTGGCAGAGGGAGAAATGGATGTTGAAAAAACGCACAGACTAGAAAGCTCCGACTACGTCGGAAGAGACCTTGCTTGACAAAAATAAGTGTAACTTGGTGTCTTTCCAGTTCCTGCTTGCGCTCTTGATCAATTGTGTTGGTCCTGCAGGTTGCTGCGTGTGGGCACCCCGGTGACAATAGCCGGCAATGCGTAACAAATTAATGTAACACCCGTGAATATACCCACCGTATGTAAACGAGAACAGCAAAGTTGTATAATTGGCTCGGGAGAATGAGGATCAATGGGTGGGGTAAATGCGGTCCAATTATGAGGGTGGAGAGTAGGATAATTCTATTTAACAACCCCCCTTGTTAAGAACAACCGGGTTGCAGAATAGAAAGTTTCTATCTAACAACCCCGTCTATTTATGAACTTGTCACAGTGGCAGTGGCAGTTGATGGTGGGGACGGCGGGATGTTAGAGGCGCTGCCAGTCCACAGAAGGAATAGAACTGACTCCGAGATAAATTTAGGTACATTTCAACACCTATAGCACTCCAGTGTGACTTGCACCTTTTGCGTTGGCGCGGCGGGTCCCATCAGACGGCACATCTGATTGCAGCCTGCCGGCACTGTGATCCAAATCGCATTGCCCGGCAGCATCCGCCGCCCTCTCCCGCACTCTCCCGTTTCGCTACATTTTGATAGTAATAAAAAGTGCCAATATCAAATAATAATCAGTAGGAGACTCGCGCAGACCTTTTCTCGTGCCTCAGGGAGGCTCATGCATCGGTACCTTCCGCGCGAAGTTGATGCCGGATCGGGCCGACGAATTCTGGGACTCGGCGCCGAGACCTGCCGCCTATTACACTTGCCAATTCCTCAGCTGCAAGTGACCAAGGAATCACTGAATTGAATTCGAAAATGAAAAGAGGACTGTATGTCATCCAACACACCAAAATTACCTCTGCCCGAGTCGGGGCGGCGGGGATTGGGTGGCGGTGGATTGATTCTGTGACAAGTTTATAAATAGTGGGGGGTTGTTAAATAGTGCAACCCGGGTTGTTCTCGACAAGGGGGTTGTTAAATAGAATTATCCTGGAGAGTATGACGGTCGTTACTGGACAAAACCCCGATGACCATGCGTGGCCATCGATGACCATTGATGGGATGCGTGACCATCCATGACCATGCATGACCATCGATGGCGGCTGATGGCGGGAGATGGCGGGAGATGGCCATTTAATGTGCATGGATAGATGGTGTGAGTGTTTGCTCGGGGCCATCAATGAGCTGCTCTGATGTGGTGGTGTTGTTGTGTGTTCACCATTGATGGCACACAACCTCCCTGTTTGCATCTCATCCCAATCCAGTGGGCCCCTTTGGGTTTCGGCTACATTTTTCGGCTAAATTTCCCTCTAATCCCTATTTTTCCAATGTTTTTGCCAACATCCTGTTTGTCAGCAACTATCTACTCTCCCATGTCCTATCTGCCCCAATTCTTTTGTTCATTCTTCTTTCAGTTCAGGACGAGGCAACACGGTAGCAGAACCACAGGATAGGTCCCAAGGATTCTAATGGGAGTTGAACGTCAAGGATTGCAAGTGTGATGAAGAATACCAAAAAAAATGATCGTGGTCACACATTTCAGTTTCCTCCCTTGAAGAGGGACTAGGATGGCCGGGGGCTGGGTAGCTTCATCTCGGATGCTGACAGGGATAAGGGCTAGGTCAGGAGATAGTACATGGTGTCGGGTCTGGGCAGGTGGAGTTCATTTACAGGAGACAAGACATGTTGCTCCGATTACCCTGAAGGAGTACAGTTCGGGCAAAATAAACAGGATATTTATTTGGCCTGGAATTTTGTGTGGTGGGGCATCAATGGCATGTGAGTGAGCACCAGAGGAGCATTGATGATCACCATGGATGGGACATGGATGGGCCATACACAACACCTGGAGACATAGACAGAAATTTATAACATTTAATGCTCACAGACAACTGGAGGGTTGGTTGAATAATGTTCCATTGGTTCGACATTGATGAGCATTGACTGGCCACTGGTCATTATTGATGGCCACTGCGTGTCATCGATGGTCACGCATGCCCACGCATGCCCATCCATGACCACTGGGGTTTTGTCCAGTACCGCCAGTCATAGGAGAGACCTTGCAAGCAAGGTAACATGTCGCGCTTAACACCCCGATACGCGAGCTGCAAAGATGAGTCGCGCTTAAGAGGTGCTTGGCGCGGAAATGAGGCCCAATCCGGTTATTCTTTGGCTTGAAAAGTTTAGCTGCATCCATGATCACGGAAGTTCCCGACTGCCCGACAAGAAACTCACCTGCCGGGAGATGTGGATTATCTACTCACCGGGTGTTCTCCGTTTTCAACAAGCAGGTGTCGCAGCCAGAAAGTATGGGAATTAAGGTAAGTAGCATGCTGCGTGAATTCAATGACTTTGTGCACCGTCATCCAGGTTCTGGGCGACTCCGGCTGGAAGGTTGTCCGAGTCGATGCTACTGGTCTCTCCGCCCCTTAGCATCATATTATTGCAGTTCCCATCTAACATGAATCCTTGCTAATGTTGCATGCCGTCCCCTCCCAGTTGCGTGCCCCATCTAGTCTTTCTTGACTTGATCCTGTATCTAGTTCGTACCCAGATCGATACCATTCTGTTTTCGCCCGGTCTCTATTTGTGAAAAGGTCCAATTTCTGTGTTCAGCTTCAAGAAGTTCGGGTTTTTGTGTTCATCGGCCGTGATAGTGCATCGTCGAGGAACTGACATGATTTGTTAATTGTCTTATAAACGACAGCCATAGTAGTACATATAAACGGTCCCATAATCAATCAATGGCCGTAGCCGTGCAATGGGGTTGGTAACTACTAACCTCCTTGGGCGCGCCGACACGGAAGATTCCCGACGGCTGCGCAGTGTTGCCGAAAGGGGAGAGAGCGCAGCACCGTTGGCGCGGATCTGCGTCATCTCCTGGCTCGTGGACCAAAGGTCGAGAGTGTCTAGCAAATCCTAAGACTTAAGTCAACATCCCCCATGATCTAAAAAACAGGCGGAGAGGCGAGACGGACCTGAAGCAGTGCATGGCTCCCATTGTGCGGACCCCAAACAAACCTGCTGTCAGGCCTGCGTGCGCTGAGGCGGTTGCACACATGAGCAGCCTGTCTTGCCAGCGTAGATGAGCTCCCCGCAGTGAACGATCGCGGCATGCGCGGCCTGGAGCTTCAGGAAGCTCGAGCCCGTAGAGAGCAGCACATCCAGGCACCCATGCGCGTCATCGCCGCTGACGAGCTCGTATCGGAAGAGGGAGCCCACAAAGGCGGCGACGTTGATACCGGGCGAGACGAGGTACTGAGTGCGGACAGAGGGTTCGCTGCGCCACGGCCCATTCTATTCGACATGATCAGCTGGAGTAACAGAGGACAAGAGAAATACGAACTGAGCGCCAGTAAGAGTAGAACATCCCCATTGCCTCGGCGCGCAGGCGCGCTTTGAATTCCTCGGGACCGCAGCGCTGAGCCGGTTGGCGAGAATCGCGATGTGCTGAGAGAGATCGTAGCTACCCACCCTCGTTGCAAGGAGACACTTGATAGGTGCAGTAACATCGAGCCCACGGCGTAGCCGCTGGCGGTATGCCTGGTACCCGGGTCAACGTGGGGAAATACGGGAATTGGGTTGCCAGGCGGGGCTGGGGAGCTACTCCTCAGCGCGAGGGACTTGGTTCCCGGTGAAGGTATTATGGTGCGCGGGACGGATGTTGCCGAGATAGCCGAAGAACTCGTGGTCGTGGAGGAACGCAGATTGGTAGGAAAATGTCGATCTCGACGAACGAGCGGAGACCGCCGATGCTGGGCGGTCGGGCCCGGATGGACGGAACTCGACGTTGAGAAAATGGAGCGGACCGCTTCTGCTGTACACTGTGACCTCCCCAAGTTCATACAGGCGCACACGCAGGAGACAAAACCCGTGGTTTATGCACACCTGATAAAGCAATATTTCTACTTAGGTAATAAGATTACTCGAAAGTAGATAATTTCGTAGCACAATCAACCTTTGTAGAAAGTTTATACATTGATTTACTATGAAACTGCCGCCGAAAGAGCTTCAATCAGCAGCTGTTTCCAAACTCACATATTGTTTCTTTATCCACGAGCTGTGAAAGGACTGATGAAAGAGCAACTTTCAGCAGCCCTTTCTGCCATATTGATACAAGGACTTTCAAAATTCCTTTGTTCACAACACTGGTTGAACATTTCAAATTTTTCAGTGAGAAAATTGGTGAAAAACTTTACTGATTTTACAGGAATTTTTCATTGAAAAACACTGGTTGAACATTTCAACTTTTTCAATGAGAAAATTGGTGAAAAACTTTACCGATTTTACAGGAATTTCTCACTGAAAAAATATGTGAAAAACTCAAAATATATACAGAACTTTTTGACTCACAATCACTTTTTTCACCAAAAAGAAAAAGTTCAGAAAAAGTTTCGAGTTTTTCACCTCCTTTTTTGATGAAAAATTACTGTAATATCGGTAAAGTTTTTCACTAATTTTCTCCACCGAAAACTCGAAATGTTCAACCAGTGAAAGTAGCTGAAAAATCGAAACTTTTTCAGAATCTTTTCTGTTTTTGGTGCAAAAAGTGATTGTGAGTCAAAAAGTTCTGTAAAGATTTTGAGTTTTTCACCTATTTTTTTCAGTGAGAAATTCCTGTAAAATCAGTAAAGTTTTTTACAATTTTCTCACTGAAAAACTTG
>JARKIE010000859.1:0-22072 GCA_029378255.1 Mycena rosella
GCAGCGCTGGCTTGGTTTGTTATCGAAAACAAAGCAGATACTCTAGAATAAAAACATTATGATTGAAACTGCCACCCCCGCGGCGCCGACGCCTCCTGCACAATGGAGAGGCTCCCTTGTGATGCCGCTCCGCAACAACCTCGAGGATATGTGTGTACGCCACACCGCTCACCGACGATCCTTGTACCGGACGATCGGCCACACGAGCACCGCGGGTTCCTCTGCCCCGAGCGCCGCGGCGTCGGCGAGTCGATGCACGCCCTTCTCACGCATGAAATCGATGAGAGGGCTGGGGAACCGGAGCTCTACCAGCGCACGGAACTCGGCTACCGTCGGCACGCGCGGCTCGACGTGCAGCTTGAGCTTGAGCGGCGTGCGGAAGGACTGGGGTGCCCCCGGTTGAGCGGGGGGTACGCATCAACTGCGCTTGCCAGCGCTTTCAGCATTGAAGTCGGGAGGTTGCGTCGCCAGGCTTATGGCTGCATGAGTGAGCACAACGGAAAGGGCAAATAGGATGTCAGCGCACCAGACGGTGAGTGTTGTGGGGTAAATCGCGGCCCACTGTGCAGGGTAGGTCGGCGTGACTACCACCTCCGCGACCCAGAGAGCGGCGCAGTGCGTGACCGTTTTTGGCAAGAAGCATTATGTTCGGCGGGACTCGGCCCGGGCCCCGGACGCTCTTCCTTCACCTTCACGCTGCAGTCCCTGGTGCCTCGCCCTCCTCCCGAGCCCGCCGCCGCCTGCCTCTCGTTGCGGACCCCCACGCTCTACGCGCTCGTGCACACGCACCCGTCCCGCCCGCGCCGCATGCCGCGGAACTGAAGGATTCAGGAAGGCTTGAAGCAAGGCTGGGCGCGCGCGAGTCGGACGCGCTGGACCCGATTCAGCGCGATATGCGGTGCGTGGAGCGGCTCTTCACATGGCTCGTGCCCCTCTTCTCCTCCCCGCCCCGCCCTCCTCCTACTTTGCGCGCGTCTACGTCCGCGTCCTCGCACGCCCCGCACACGCAGACAAACGCCGCCCGCGCTCTATTATGTGCATGCGCTACTGGAACTCGTCGATGGGTGACCACCCGCCTGCGTGTCTCCTTATCCGCGCCCGGTACCTGCTCGCTTCTCTGCCCCTCGTTGCCCCGGGGCTCTGCAGCCTACGTCTGCATCTCCCTCGTGGACCCGCCCTCGTGCCCTCGTCGCTCCTTGCCCGCATATTATCTCGCCTGCCCTTGTCGTATCCTCTCAAATCGTAGCGCAAGCCGACGTATACCGCATGCGCCACCGCTGCGCCGCCGTGCACGATTTGGTGCGTGCGTGCGTGTGCTGCTGGCGCTCGCGCTGTGGCTGCCGTACCTCGTCCTAATGCTTGTGCGTACGTCGTTGCGGGCGCTCTTCATCGTCGGCGGGGCATATCCGTGTGCTTCCGCCTGGGCTTCGTTCGTCCTATGCTCGTCCAGTGCCCACCCGTCTTCCCGTCCCTCGTGGACCCGGCCCAGCTTCGTTGCTCGTTTGTCTCGTCTCCCCATACCGTCTAGTCCCTCCCTCTCCATCGTATCCTCCTCAAATCGTCTCAAATCGTCTCAAGTATCGTCTCCTTTCTTCATCGTAGCATATCGGCGCTCGCCGTGTATCAATCACCCTTTGTATTTTACCATACCACTGAATGAATGAATGTATACTATCTGAATCTGAAGCTGCGAACCACGGCTTGCCCGGAACGCAATGATTGTAAATGTAAATTGAACGCACTTTGAGGATAAAAATTAGCACGCCTTCTGCGCGGGTCGGCGCGCGCCACATTCGAATTCGAATTCGGACTCGGAGGGGTGCGAGCGAGGGTCAGACGGCTGCGAGGAAATAGGACCCGCAATGCAGCTGCGCATCCAGACGCACATTGCTAAAGTAAGAACCGTCCAGAGCATCGGCCAGTATAATCAAACATGACTTGCATACATTCTGGAAAGTCAAGAGACTCGCAGGGTCAGTAGTTCGGACCTCGACCGCGGGTTTTTGCCGCGAAAATTCGGACAGAGCTGGAGTGAGGAAGATAACATCACCTGCAGTTTGAACCTTTACTTACATACTAGTCCCGCGGATCCTGCGCATCCAAATGTTATTATTACCAAGTCTGAGTTCGCACGGGGAATCAGAGCCAAGTCAAAGGTAGTGCAAAATGACTTACCTCGGAGAAATGATAGGATTGCGGGAGTGGGACGACGACCCGACGTAAGTGCCCGTCGAGGCTGTGAAATAAAGCCCAGGCGCGAAGTGAGTTCTGTAGGTCAGTGCACTCTGGACGCCGAGGAGGATCGGGTGCGTGATCTCAAGGGACAGAACCTGCGAAATAAAGGCCAGGGAAGTAAATTGGACGGAGAATGGGTGGAAGTGCTGTTGAGTGAGCGTTGAAGCGGAGATTGCGGGGGCGGTTTGGGGCGAGGCGGGAGTAGCTTCAAGCGGGATGGAGGGCTCGTTCTGAGCTGCGAATGCGAGGTCAAGCGTAATGGTCAGACCTCGAGATGACAAAAATGGTGGAATGTGGAAGCGGATATATTCAAAAACATTAATACGAAGGTCAGTGTAGGTCCCACGACAGTTCGAGCGTACTCACGATGAATTTGACAGCCCGCGACATCGAGTCGGTGACGGCGCAAGCAAAAAAGGAAAATCAAACTGGATGCCCAGGCATCGTAACATCGACTGGTAGGAAGGCGAGTATTTGTGTAAAAAAAAATTGAACATACTCACCAGCACATAACGAGGTAGTAGAAGCCAATCCAAGCCAAAGAGAACGAGTCGGCGGCACCGCAGACCATAAAAAGTCAAATGGGATGCGGATTAGTGGATTGCCGCAAAGGCTAGCACGGTCAGTAGAGCCTCCCAGCACATCGAATTACGTCGCGAGAAAATGTGGAGGTACACTCGGCAGGTCAATCCGAGCCAAAGACTGCCCGATACATCAAATCGGCGCCGCAGACCACCAGCAAGTGAATATGGGATGGCCGTAAAGGCTAGCACAAGGGCTGTTGTGAGTCTATCGGAATTCCAACGAACTCCAGTCAGTATCGTGTAGAGCTAAATTCGCCGAGTCAATCCAGACCCAAGAGGGCTCGCGGCATCGAGTCGGCGCAAAGTCGGCGCCATCACGTCGCGATTCGAGAAGGCGCTCGAAGGAGAATCCAGCGATCAGTATCAAATCAAGACAGAGATTATAAGGATTGGGCAACGAATGAAGCGCATAGCCAGCTCAGCAAGAAGCAGGCCGGCGGAGATGGCGAAGGAACTGAGGAAGGAGACAACGCTGACAGGTGACGTGACCGCGGGAACTTCCGGCCGAGGCGCGCCGTGCCGATCGAAAGTTGTCGAAATCGAGGGTGGAGGGAGCGTAACGAGCAGGAGGAGACAAAAAGGTCCGATGTGAGAGCCGTGGAACACCCTCGTCCGGTCCGAGAAAACCCGGTGAACGACGACTAGGGGAAAAGTATGTTGATGAAGGAAATATACGCAACGGGGTGCGTTTATGGGCCTCGATGGGCGACGGCAATGATCAGTGCCCGGCGCCGCATCGCAGTGGAGCGATAATCAAGACGCAGATTTGCCCGGCGCGATATTCGCCGCGACCGATAACGGGATGGTTCGAGTTGGCGAGGATTTGAGGCGCGAGCAAGGGACTTCGGGAGATAAATTATATACTCGCATGCAGAGTTTGACCGCGGTCTATCTCGTGCACACCGACGCCCCCTTCCATTCACCTTCCGATTTTATTCCATCCAGGATTACAGTGCATTGCGATCGACTAATCTGGGATAAATCCGGGTAAATCTACAGTAGAACCAGGTCAATCATTGCCCACGAATGCCTCAGCCACGGAGCAAAGTGCGAAGGCATGTTTTGTTTTGGAATATCAAGCTGTAAGACAAGCGGCCGATGGATCTTTTCGGAGTAAAAGAATATGAGCGACATCGCTGGCACGGGTGGTGACGGAGTGCGGATCTCGGCGCTGCGCCGGTGCAGGCCCACGGCTTCGGCCAGTGCCGCTGACTTTGGAGTTCCGCCATGCCGGGGACCGGATATTCCAATGTCAGTGATGAACTGAGAGCGGAGCTGAACAGCAGAACATTTTACGATGCCATACAGCCTGAGCCACACACAGCTCTTAATTTGGACCACGGGCCACATGATGCAGCATCGCACTCGTGCGCTTCATTAGGCGCTTGGCATATCTCCTTCTTACCCTCACCACCATGGACGATTTACGCCAGCAGGACCCTGAGTTCACCATGGAGTCCATACTGCATGACCTCAACCCTCCACAGATCAGTCCGTCTTTCACCCACTCTGCACTGGTCGTGTCTGATTCAGATGCCGTCGAGTCGCAGAGTAACCGGCGCTTTCTTCCCGAATGCACAGAACTTTGTTGTCACTGGCGGGAGATTCAAGAGTATCACGAATATCACCATGCAGCGCCCGCTGAGCCTCTTGGTACGGCAAACCCGCTGTCTGGAGCTAGAGTAGTCGCGATAATACTCAGATTTCCCGACGATCCCGATGGGATATCTGAATTTGCTTCGTGAACTACTATTGAATGCCGACACTGGGGTCGTTGATCGTCATCAGAGTCCCGTACGACGGGCGTACTCTGCGCACATTCATGGCTCTGAATCAACCATGACCGTGACAATTTACGAGGGGCACAAGGCGGAGGAGGTATGCTTCAATCTTTCGTTCGCTCAAATACATCTTGATATCTATTCACAGAACTGGCGGGAGGCTATTTCGAAACATTCAAACCTTCGGTCGGTGGAAATCTGTTTATAGCTCCATGTTGCTGAACTACCTGCAGGCACCCCAATATTATTCAACTCTTTGGCACAGCAAGAACTTCCAAGATTCATGCTGCAATTTTCCATGACGGTCAGTACCTCTTTGAACTGGACCAACTTCCTCAACGTTACTGTTATTAATTAGAATTGATACCTGCACGACAAATGGCTGAGAAGTATGATATTACGCCTATTAGTACCGTTTATCTTCGGTATTTCCTGGTAGGACCACAAATCAGGTACTCTACTTCATGCTTGACAACCGCTTGAACCGCAGGCATCCAGATCCCAAGTACGACCCGTCACTTTGAAACACATCTTCAAACACGATGAGTCTGACTTGTTTGCAGGCTGTCAGAGAGTATGTGCGATCCGTATCTCGAAAGTACCTGGTTAATGAATTGTCTCCGTCCGGTTGGGATGTCTCATTCCTTTCGTCAGTCCCAGGGGCAGTGCACATTGTGGATTCGCCCCTCAACGGGTAATCTATGCCTTGACTTGACCCCAGATGATTTCGACTTCCTAATGTACTACGACCCCGACTTCGCCGAGTCCCGTCATGTGTCCACTCGCGACCATCTTCTTGAACCAGACCAGCATTGCGACATCGTTTCTGACATATCGGTTCGGAAATATCATGAAACATGTTACCGGTATCTCACCAAGTACCGCAAGTCATCGATTTCTGCACACACATCGTTGAAACCAGGAGCGGTCTACCGCAATTTGGGGGCCGATTGCGACAGCCCAGTTGAAGTGGCCTTCGCTTCTGATGTTGAATGCACCGGTGGGGTTTGGATAAAGCCTGATAACACCGTACCAGGGCAGATTATGGAGGATGCATGGGTTTGGTGTGTTCCTTTCTCATTTAACTGCAACTTTCTGATTATCATTGCTGCCCAAAGTATACCTTCCGCCGAGGTTGACCATCAGTATTCGCGCTCAATGTTTCGCCAGTGGATCAGTGAAGACTGCTGGCTGAGTCAGGCAAACCACATTTTCAAGTGCCTTAATATAACCTCCAACTATGAGGATTATGGTGTGTACTGTCTATGCTGTCATGTCCTTAACAATTTCGTAATCGTTCTCATCAGTCGTCCTGAACGATCTGTGGTATCAGCTAACGTTTTCTGAGCCAACCGATGGCCTGCCGCCCGGATATCTCTTTCTATGCCCCCGCGAAGATTTTACCGGATGACCCCCTTATGTCCGGCTTCCGGATTGCCCAGCTTACTGGTCCCTAGACCCAACTGGAGTTGAACGACTCAGTGCCGAGGAGGCCACAGATCTGCGATTCCCATCTTTCGAGCTCGAATGGACGGCCAGTGTATGCTTTTGGATGCCAGCGTTTATGAAGGACTCCGTCAATTCTATGAAGCCAAGGGGTTTGACCCATATAGTCAGGACGTCGCCCGACACATGGGTGTACGATGTATGAATTGTCTCTGGGTGGAAGGCTCATCTGCATATCGTGAGCTCACGAACTCCAGGGTTGATTATGTTAACGGAACTGGACAGTGGAAGAGATCAGTAGTGAGGCCGGATTACGATGAGGCGATTCACAGCGAAATCTCTACAGGTATTTCATATTGGAATTCAGTTCGGCGATACCGACCATTTTACAGTGCAAGATATTTCTTCGACCGAGACCATCCATTCGCAAACTACGCAGTTTGCTGATTTCCCAACTCATCTGGGTCTGGATGTCGACGTTCTTGCTGGCCTCGATTCATTTGGGACGTCCTCGAACTATTTCTGGGCGGACACCGCTTCGATTCATTTTCACTCCCATCATCATCATCATCGACTTTCATGTTTCCTCCGCTGCCTCCGCCTCACCCGACCTATCCCTCGGACAGTCGCGCAGCGATCCGGAATACTTCGGCCGGGAGCTCTCATCCCTTCAATACGCCACCGACCCCGCCTGGACACTTGGATGCGATCGACCTGCAGAATACACCCACCACCGACTTCAGAGCTCGGACCGTGAGCAACCGTGGGGAGCATTGGTACAACACCGACTTCTATTCTACGCCTTCCATCCTACCCCCTGGATCGAGCGTGTTTCCAGATGCCACGGCACCCCCTGAGCTAGCCTCTCGTGATTTCGCTCCGTACCCCACTCATCTGGGTCTGGAGGTGGAGTTTCCCGCCGACCATTCAATTAGGACGCCCTCGGATTATCTCTGGGCGGACACCACTTTCGATTCGCTTTCAATTCCATCATCATTATCACCGACGACGTTCTCTTTTCCTCCGCCGTATCCGCCTCACACGGCCTATCTCCCAGACACTTCCACGATGATCCAGAATACTTCGACCGGGAGCTCTCACTCCTTGGATATGCCAACGATCCCGCCTGCACAACTGAATACGGACCCGCAAAATATTCCTGCCAGCGACTTAATCACTCGAACTGCGCGCAAGCGAAAAGCGGAGAGCCAGATGTCGGAGCGCGCTAACAAGAACATGCGGTACGTTCCAGGACGTGAATCTGTTTTGTGGATTTCCAACTTACTTTGGTCTTATAGACTCGACTTTATCGACGGCAGATTTTGAGGAGCTTGAATAGCATGGCTTCTAATATGTCAGTGATCTAGAATAAAAGGAACCAGCATAGGCAGTCGGAGAGGGAGAACACGGGATGCGAGAAGTCGTTGCGGCAGGGGAGTTGTGCGAGGTGTGCAGGAGGTCGAAGTGTAGCGGTTATGGAGCCAGTCCAAGAGCGCAGTGGCATTGGCTTGGTTCATTATTTAAGAGAAAGCAGATAACA
Source organism: Mycena rosella (assembly GCA_029378255.1). Lineage (NCBI taxonomy): Eukaryota > Fungi > Basidiomycota > Agaricomycetes > Agaricales > Mycenaceae > Mycena > Mycena rosella. The sequence goes on from JARKIE010000859.1 coordinate 7,587, forward strand.
GAGCCATCGGAGGCGTCGTCCCCAGAATAAAAACATGATGATTGAGACCGCCACCCATGCGGCGCCGACGGATCCCGTACAATGGAGAGGCATCCCTTTTGACGCCGCTCCACAGCAGCCTCGAGAATATGTGTATACGCGACCCTGCCCACCGACGACGCCTTGTGCTCCCAGTCGACGACGATCGGCCACGCGAGCGCCGCGGCATCGGCAGGCCGATGCGCGCCCTTCTGAGTTCTCACGAAGGAAATCGGTGAGAGGGCCGGGGAACCGGCGGTCTGCGAGCACACGGAACTCGGCTACGGTCTGCATGCGCGGCTCGACGTGCAGCTTGAGCTTCAGCGGTGCGCGGAAGAAGCTGGGGTGCCCCCGGTTGAGGGGGGAGTACACGTCGATCGCGCTGGCCAGCGCTTTCATCACAAATCGGGAGGTTGTGTCGCCGGGCTTATGTGAGCGAAACGTGAAAGGGTGGCAAATGGGATGCCGGCGCACAAGACGGTGAGCCTGAGTGTTGAGGGCTCACTCGTGGCCCACTGCGCGGCGGTGATTGGCAAGCGACCACGGCTGACGGTAGGTCGGCGTGAGTACCACCAGCGCGACCCAGAAAGCAGCAGTGCGTGACCGTTTTTGGCAAGAAGCATTTGGATGACGTTCGGCGGACTCGGCCCGGAACCCGGACACCCTTCCTTCACCTCCACGCTGCAGTCCCTGGCGTCTCGCCCTCCTCACGAGCCCGCCGTCGTTCGCCTCTCGATGGGCCCCCTCCACGCTCTACGCGCTCGTGCACACGCACCCGTCCGCGCCCGCGCCACATGCTGCGGAACTAAAGGATTCAGGATTCAGGAAAGCTTGAAGCAAGGCTGGGCGCGTGCGAGTCGGACGCGCTGGACCCGATTCAGCGCGATTTGCGGTGCGTGGAGCGGCTCCTCAGATGTCTCGTGCTCCTCTCCGCCTCCCCGCCGCACCCTCCTACTACGCGTCTACGTCCGCGTCGGACGTCCTCATACGCGCCGCGCACGCAGACGAACGCCGCCCGCGCTCTATTCTATGCATGCGCTGCTGGCACTCATCGATGGGTGACCGCCCGCCTGTGTGTCTCCTTATCCGTGCCCGGTACCTACTGGCTTCTCTGCTCCCTCCTTGCCCCAGGGCTCTGCAGCCTATGTCTGCATCTCCCTCGTGGACCCACCCTCGTGCCCTGGTCGCTCCTTGCCCGCATATAATCTTGCCTGCCCTTTTCGTATCCTCTCAAATCGCAGCACAAGCCGACGTACGCCGCATGCGCCACCGCCGCGCCGCCCGCGCACGATTTGGTGCGTGCGTGCGTGCGCTGCTGGCGCTCGCACTGTGGCTGCCGTACCTCGTCCTCATGCTTGTGCGTACGTCGTTGCGGGCGCTCTTCGTCGTCGGCCGGGCATATCCGTGCGCTTCCGCCCGGGCTTCGTTCGTCCTGTGCCTGTCCAGCGCCCATCTGTCTTCCGTCCCTCGTGGACCCGGCCCAGCTTCGTTGCTCGTTCGTCTCGTCTCCCCATACCGTCTCGTCCCTCCCTCTCCATCGTATCGTCCTCGAATCGTCTCGAATGGTCTCAAGTATCGTCTCCTCTGTTCATCGTAGCATATCGGCGCCCGCCGTATATCACTCACCCTTTGTATTTTACCGTACCCACTGAATGAATGAATACTATCTCAATCTAAAGCTGCGAACCACGGCTTACCCGGAACGGAACGATTGTAAATGTAAATTGAACGCACTATGGGGATAAAAATTGGCACGCCTTCTGCGCGGGTCGCGGCGCGTGCCACATTCGAATTCGAATTCGGACTCGGAGGGGTGCGAGCGAGGGTCACACGGCTGCGAGGAAATTGCACCCGCAATGCAGATGCGCATCCAGACGCACATTGGTCAAGTAAGAGCCGTCCAGAGCACCAACCAGTATAATCAAACATGACTTGCGTGCATTCTGGAAAGTCAAGAGACTCGCAGGGTCAGTAGTTCGGACCTCGACCGCGGGTTTTCGCCGCGAAAATTCGGACAGAGCTCGAGTGAGGAAGATATCATCACCCGCAGCTTGAACAATTACTTACATACTAGTCCCGTGGATCCTTCGCTGCAAATGTTCCTATGATCAAGTCTAAGTTCGCACGGGGAAATCAGAGCCAAGTCAAAAGTAGTGCAAAATGACTTACCTCGGAGAAATGATAGGATTGCGGGAGTGGGACGACGGCCCGGCGTAAGTGCCCGTGGAGGTTGTGAAATAAACCCCAGGCGCGAAGTAAGTTCTGTAGGTCAGTGCACTCTGGACGCCGAGGAGGATCGGGTGCGTGATCTCAAGGGACAGACTCGGAACCTGCGAAATAAAGGCCAGGTAAGTACAATCGACTGAGGATGCGTGGAAGGACGCTGAGTGAGAACTGAAACGAAGATTGTGAGCGATTTGGGGCGAGGCTGGAGCAGTGTCACGCATGATGAAGGCTTCGTTCGGAGCTACGACTGCGAAGTCAAGAATGGTCAGACCTCGAGACGACAAAAATGGTGGAATGTGACTCACTTTGAAAGCCGGGCGCGCTGACATTGGAATGAAAAGGTTGGGTACAAAGCGCCCGGCCTCATTGGCAGAGATTGAAGTTAGACTGCAGGCACGGTTGCGTATTAGAATTAGTTCACTATGCAATCAGAGATTACTTACATCGGGCTGGTGTTTGAATTCAAAGGCCAGAGTTGAGGTGCAGCTGCGGCCAAGTGTGAAGAATATTTCTTACCTCGCCGTTTGGAATGAAATGTCACCGTACATTTCAGCAACGACTCGTACCATTCCCGTACACTGAGTCCGCGTCAGCGCAGACCAAAATATCCGAAGTCAAACGGGGCTGCCGAGGAACTGGTAGCCAGGTTAGTGCGACGATCCAAACGTACTCACGCAAAGACTGGCATAAACTCGCAAAATCCAGCGTGATGCTGATGTGTTCAAGGCAAGGCTAGTACGGTCAGGATGAGTCTCACAAAGAAAATCAGAGGTACTCACTCACAACGAAGAAACTGGAGCTAAATTCGTATTGAGTATCCCCGGTCAGCAGGGATGCCGACGCATCGCAGCAGACACTGTTTGAACGCGTGTACTCACAAGAATAGACTTCAAGTCAATCCGGGCGCTGAGCCGCACCAACTCTGGGTTGAACTCAAACAGGATATCGAGGTATTTTAGCAAATAATAGTACGAAGCTCAGTATGGGTCTCGCAGGGAATGGAAAACTTAGTTACCAGCTGAATTCAATCGAGGCCACGGACCCAACGAGTCCGCGTCGGCGGAGACCACAACATCCTGAGTCAGAGGAGATGCCGATGCATCGCAGGAACGACTGGTAGGAAGGTCAGTATGTGTTTCACAGCAATTCGAAGGGACTGATCACAAATGATGAGACAAATGAGGTTAATCTCGGTTACAGCAAGCCCGCGGCATCGAGTCGTCGGCGCGACGGACCAAAAAGTCGCCGTGAAAGCGGATATATTCTCGCGAAGTCTAATACGAAGGTCAGTATGGGTCCTACGACAGTTCGAGCGTACTCACAAGCCTGTAATGAGATGAATTTGACAGCCCGCGACATCGAGTCGGTGACGGCGCAAGTACTGGATGCCGAGGCATCGTAACATCGACTGGTAGGACGGTCAGTATCTGTCTTACGGAAATATTAAAGTACTCACAAGCATATAACGAGGTAGGAGAAGTGAATCCGAGCCAAAAAGAACGAGTCGGCGCACCGCAAACCACAGAAAAGTCAAATGAGATGCCAATTAGTAGATTGCCGCAAAGGCTAGCATGGTCAGTAGAGGCCTACCAGCACATCAAATGACCCAGAGGAATTCGCTGGTAAAGGTGGAGGTATACTCGGCAGGTCAATCCGAGCCAAAGACTGCCCGATACATCAAATCGGCGCCGCAGACCACCAGCAAGTGAATATGGGATGGCCGTAAAGGCTAACACAAGGGCTGTTGCGAGCCTATCGGCATTCCAAAGAACTCAAATCAATATCGCGTAGAGCTAAATTCGCCGAGTCAATCCAGACCCAAGAGGGCTCGCGGCATCGAGTCGGCGCAAAGTCGGTGCCTCCACGTCGCGATTCGAGACCCGAAAAAGCCCGAGGGAGAATTCGGCGATCAGTTTCAAATCAAGACAGGGATTATAACGATTGGGCAACGAATGAAGCGCATAGCCAGCTCAGCAAGAAGCAGGCCGGCGGAGATGGCGAAGAAGGAGACAACGCTGATTGACAGGTGACGTGACCGCGGAAACTTCCGGCCGAGGCGCGCCGTGCCGATCGAAAGTTGTCGAAATCGAGGGTAGAGGGAACGTAACGAACAGGAGGACAGACAAAAGGTCCGATGTGCGAGCCGTGGATCGCCGTTGCCAGGTCCGAGAAATCCCGGCGGACGACGACTCGGAGAGACCAGTGGGGGAAAAGTATGATGAGGGACATAGACGCAACGGTGCCTGTTTTATAGGCTTCGATGGGCGACGAGCGATGATTCAGCGCCCGGCGCCCGCATAGCAGTGTGGAGCCGGACTAATGGAAGTGCGGAGATTCGCTCCGGCGCAAGATTTGCCGCGACCGATAACGGGATGGTTCGAGTTGGCGAGGATTTGAGGCGCGAGCAAGGGACTACATCCTGGCCATGCAGAAGTTTTACCCGGTGTATCTGTTGTACACTAATGGGCTCTTTCCATTCGCCTTCCGATCTCATTCCTTCCAGGATTACAGTGCATTGCGATCGAAAATCCGGGATAAATCCGCGGTAAATCTACAGTAGAACCATATTGCACCACGAATGTCTTAACGGCCGGAGCACAAGCGCGAAGGTATAGCTTGTTTTGGAATACCAAGCTGTAAGACAAGCGGCCGACGGATCTGTCACCCCTTTCTGTGTAGGCGGCATTGGCGGCAGGGTGTTGCCGGGAGTGCGGATCTCGGCGTTGCGTCCGGCGCAGGCCCACGGGTGAGGCCAGCGCCGTTTACTTTGCTGGTCCGACATGCCGGATATCTGCCATCCGGCATCGCCTTGGCGGATATTGCGATGATGAACTGGGAGCGCAACTTATAAGACAGGCATGGTATTTTTTGAAGGGAGAAAAAAGAACACTTTACGAAGCCATACAGCCTGACCTACAGCAAAGCCACAGCTCTTAATTTGGACTGTCACCACATGATACAGCATCGCCTTCGCGCGCTTCATTAGGCGCTTGGCGTCTCTTCGTCTCACCCTCACCACCATGGACGATTTGCGCCAGCAGGACCCTCAGTCCACCATGGAGTCCACACTGCATGACCTCAGCCCTCCACAGGATCAGTCCGTCTTTCACTCACTCAGTGCTGGCCGTGTCTGATTCAGATGCCGTTCGCAGAGTAACCGGCGCTTTCTTCCCGAATGCACAAAACTTTATTGTCACTGGCGGGAGATTCAAGAGCATCACGAATATTCACCATGCAGTACCCACGGAGCCTCCTGGTAAGAACACGGTGCATTTAGTACGAACCCAAATTTACCTGCAGGTAGACTTCCGCGTGATCCCGTTGGGAGACCTGGATCTGCGACATGAAATACGATTGAACTACGACACGGGTATCATTGATCGCCGTCAGATACGGGGTCCCGTGCGACGCATGCACTCTGCGCGCATTCATGGTTCTGAATCGACAATGACCGTGGCGATTTATGAGGGGGACAAGGCGGAGGAGGTGCGTTTCAGTCTTTCGTTCGCTCAAATACTTCTCGATATCTATTTACAGAACTGGCGGGAGGCCATTTCGAAATATTCAAACCTTCGGTCGGTGAAAGTCTGTTTATATCTCCATGTTGCTGAACTGCCTGCAGGCATCCTAACATTATCCAACTCTTTGGCACAGCAAGAGCTCCTAGGCTGCATGCTGCAATTTTTCATGATGGTCAGTGACTCCGACTCAGTCAATACCTCGTTGCGGCCCGGCCAACTCCTTAAAATTTGCGCTAGAATTGATACCTGCCCGACAAATGGCTGAGAAGTACAATATTGCGCCTATTTGCACCGTATATTTTCGGTATTTCCTGGTAGGACCGCACATCAGTTACACTACTTACTTCATGATTGACACTAATTTTACCCACAGGGATCCAGATCCCTGGTATGAGTCGTCACTTGAACACATCTTCAAACCCAACGAGTCTGACTTGGTTGCAGAGCGCCAGACAATACGTTCACTCCTTATCTGGAGACTTCCCGGTGAATCAATTGGTTCAGTCCTTTTGGTATATCTCATTCCTTTCATCAGTACCGGGGGAAGTGCACACTGTGGATCCGCCCCTCAACGGGTGGTCTCTGCCTTGACTTGACCCCAAATGATTTCGACTTCGACTTCAATCCCGAACCCGGGTTTGGCGAGTTTCGTCATCCTGCCACTGGCGACCACCTTCTTGAACCACACCAGCATTCTGACATCATTGCTGACATGCCACTTCGACATTATCATGAGATATGTCACTGGTATCTCCCCAAACACCGCATGTTATCGATTTCTGCACACACATCGTTGAAACTAGGAACGGTCTACCGCAATTTGGGGGCCAATTGCGACAGCCCAGTTGAAGTGGCCTTCCTTCCTGATCTCGACTGTCCCGATTCGGGTTGGAGAAATCCTAACGGCCATGTAGCAGGACAGATTATGGGGGATGAATGGGTTTGGTGGGTTCCTTTCTCATTTCACTGCACCTTTCTGATTATCATCGCCGCCCGAAGTATACCTTCTGCCGAGGTTCATCACGTGTATTCACACTCAATTTGTGCGGTGAACTTTGAAGGCTGGCTGAGTCAGGCAAACCACATTTTCAAGTGCCTTGATATAACCTCCAACTACGAGGATTATGGTGTGTACTGTCTACGCTTTTATGTCCTTAACAATTGGTGATTGTTCTCATCAGCCGTCCTGTTCTTTGTGCGGTACTGGCTGACATTTTCTGGACCAACCGACGGCCTTCCGCCCGGATATCTCTTCCTCTGTCCAGCCAGAGATTTTCGCTCTGATGACCCCACTTGGTTCCGACATCCGGATTGCCCAGCCTACTGGTCCCTAGACCCAACTGGAGTTGAACGACTCAGTGCCGAGGAGGCCGCAGATCTGGGATTCCCGTCTTTCGAGTTCGAAATGGCGGTTCATGTATATTCATGGGATGTCAGCGTTTATGACGGACTCCGTCAGTTCCATGAAGTCAAGGGGTTTGACCCTTACAGTCAGGACATCGCCCAACACCTGGGGCACCAGCTATTCCAATTGTCTGATCGGATGGAGGCCGTCTCTGCACATCGTGAGTCGCACGGAACTCCAGGGTTGATTACGTTAACAGAACCGAACAGTGGAAGAGATCAATAGTGAGGACGATTACGATGAGGCGATTCACCGCGAATTATCCACAGGTATTTTCAGCACTGCGTATTCGGTTCGGTGATACCGACCATTTTATAGTGCAAGATACTGTTTCGACCGCGAACATCCAGTCGCAAACCCAGTTTGCTCCGTACCCCACTCATCTGGGTCTGGATGTCGACCTTGCCGCCGACCGTTCATTTGGGACGTCCTCAAACCATTTCTCAGACGCCGCTTTTGATTCGGTTTCAATCCCATCGTCATCGACGTTGTCTTTCCCTCCCCGGCCTCCGCCTCACCCGGTCCATCTCTTGGACAGTCGCGCAGTGATCCATCATCCTTCGGCCGGGAGCTCTCACGACTTCAATATGCCAACAACCACGCCTGAACAACCGAATGCGCTCGACCCGCGGAATATTCCCGCCAGCAACTTCAGAGCGCGGACTGCGGACCAGCGAGAAGCGGAGAGTCAGAGTTTGGTGCGCCCTAACAAGAAAATGTGGTACGTTCCACGAGGTGCATCTGTTGTACGGGTTTCAAACAGACTTTTTTCTCATAGGCTCGACTTCATCGTGAGAAGAGGCGGATTTTGAAGAGCTTGGGTGGCCTGGCTTCTAATATGATAGGAGTGGTCTAGGATGTAAATGGTATTCAGTTATATTTACCTTCCAGGCGGCTGTTCGACATTCACGTAGCCATGCTACCGTACGATGATGTCCAGATGCGCCCATCCCGCCTCTGATTGTATCCTTCGCACTGGTCCTTCCGTTTCTTACAGCCGCCGCACCCATCCGCATCCCGCCTCGCCAACCCTTAATTCTTACGCGCACAGCCTCGTACACGCCCTCGACCTTCAAAACATTTCCCAGGATTGATTCCCACATCGCTTACCGAGATATCTTCCCCTCAAATACCAGGCGGGCAAGGCTGCACACACGCGTACTGCCGCCCACTCCCCGCGTAGCTGTTCCTGATGCGAGCGGTCGATGCTGTCGGAATTGGGATGCTGACAGCGATGCGTGCGTGCGTTCGGATGCAGCTCGTTGGTTTTTCGCCGAGAACACGAATGAGAACGGATGAGGCACGCGCGCTTGAGTGTGGGGGAGTCGCGAGGACGTGCAAACCTTCCGCAGGCAGGAAGGCAGACAACAGGAGCACACGCAGTCGGAGGGGAGAACACGGGATGCACGAAGTTGTTGGGGCAGGGAAGTTTTTGTGCGGTTGCGGAGCCAGTCCAAGATCGAAGCAGCGCTGGCTTGGTTCAGTATCCAAAACAAAGCCGCTCACAGAGCGATCGGAGGTGTCTTCCCGGAATAAAAACATTACGATTGAGACCGCCGCCCCCACGGTGCCGACGGATCCTGCACAATGAAGAGGTGTCCCTTGTGACGCCGCTCCGCAACAGCCTCGGGGATCCGCGTATACGTGACCCCGCCCACCGACGACTCCTCGTGCTCCCAGTCGACGATGATCGGCCACGCGAGCGCCGCGAGGTCCTGTCCCCAGCGCCTCGAGCTCCGCGGCGTCGGCGGGCCGATGCGCGCCCTTCTCACGAAGGAAGTCGGTGAAAGGGCCGAGGAACCGGAGGTCTGCGAGCGCACGGAACTCGGCTAGGGTTGGCACGCGCGGCTCGACGAGCAGCTTGAACTTCAGTGGTGCACAGAAGGAGCTGGGGTGCCCCCGGCTGAGCGGGGGGTACACGTCGATCGCACTGGCCAGCGCTTTCAGCACCAGTCGGGAGGTTGCGTCGCTGGGCTTATGGCTGCATGAGTGAGCACAATGTGAAAGGGTGGCAAATGGGATGTCAGCGCACCCAAAGACGGTGAGTGTTATGGGTTCAATCGTGGCTCACTGCGCTGGGGTGGTGGGTAAGCGGCCGCGGCTGACGGTAGGTCGGTGTGAGTACCACCGCCGCGACCCAGAGAGCGGCAGAGGGTGACCGTTTTTGGCAAGAAGCATTTGGATGACGTGTTTGAACTTTGGCGGTCTCGGCCCGGGACCCGGACACTCTTCCTTCACCTCCATGCTGCAGTCCCTGGCGCCTCACCCTCCTCACAAGCCCGCCGTCGCCCGCCTCTCGATGTGCCCCTCCACGATCTACGCGCTCGTGCACGCGCACCCGTCCCCGCCCGCGCCGCATACCCCGGAACTAAAAGACTCAGGGAAACATTGGAGAGGCTTGAAGTAGACGCGCTGGAGACGATTGAGCGCGATGTGCGGTGCGTGGAGCGGCTCCTCGCGTGGATCGCGCCCTCCTCCCACTGCGCGTCTACGTGCTCGTCCTCGCACGCGCAGTACAAGCAGCGCGCTCGATTTGGTGCTTGCGCTGCTGGCGCTCGCGCTGTGGCTGCCGTACCTCGTCCTCATGCCCGTCCGTACGGCGTTGCGGGCGCTCGTCGTAGTCGGCGAAGCATAACCGTGCGCTTCCGCCCGGGCTTCGTTCGTCCTTTGCCCGTCCAACGCTCACCTGTCTTCCGTCCCTCGTGCACCCGGCCCACCTTCGTTGCTCGATCCTCATACCGTATCGTCCCTCCCTCTCCATCATATCGTCCTCGACTCGTCTCAAACCGTTTCAAGTATAGTCTCCCTCCTCATCGTAGCATATCGGTGCCCACCGTGAATCACCCTTTCCATTTTACTCCCGTGTATCCCGTACCGCGCCCAAATGAATGAACGAATGAATGTATATTATCTCAATCAAGCTGCGCGCGACGCGATGTGATTTGGACGTAAAATTATAGCTTCAAGTACACGAACTCGCGGAGTAAGGTAAGAATGGAAGGAAGTGCACCTCCGCGAACCAAGAGCAAATTTGCAGCTAAATACAAACGCGCTACGAGCTTCCCTCCGAATCCACAGATCTCGGCTCGTCGGTGATTTAAATCCGGAGACTTAATGATAAGAAATGGCGAGTGCTCAGAAGAAAGTGGATGATAAGAATGGAAGCACGTCATTTGGAAGAGCCGTCGAGCGCGCGGGTAGGTAGCACCGCAGTGTTCGATTTTTTATTATTGTTATCAGGATCGGTCGGGGTGGTGCAGGGGTAGGAGCAAGAGTGGCGGGGACCCAGAATCCGCGGCCGAGTCAGAGTCCAGAGCGGCGCGAGGGTTTGAAAGGCTTGAAGGCTTGATATGCTTGAAGGACTCGAAGACCTGAAAGATTTGCACGAATTGAACCGAAGCACTGGAGCAGTACTAACGCACTGTCCGTGCTCGTTACACGCGACTTGGGGGGAGTATGCACACGGAAGCTGCGATCCGCGGGTCGGATGGGATGTTTTAAGTGTAAGGTGGATGCACTTTAGGCACAACAAATGGCACGCCTTCTGCGCGAGTCCGTGCCACATTCAAATTCGGAGTGGCACTCGGAGAGGTGCGAGCTGAACGGTGCTCGTTAGGGGGGGCAAACGGCTGCGAGGAAGTGGCTCCCGCAATGCAGGACTCGCGGATTCAAACGCGCGATTGAGAATCTACAGCACCGAGTATCAGCCAGTGTAATCAAAGATTACTTACATACATCGACCGCGAAAGTCAAGTCACAGGGTCAGTAGTTCGGACCGCGGCCGAGGAATTATGCCACGAAATTGGGACAGACAGAGCGAGATTTGTGAAGATAATATCATTCGCAGCTTAAACTACCGTGGATCCTGCGTATCCAAATGTTCCTATTACCAAGTCTGAGCTCGCACGGGGATCAGAGTCGAGTCAAGGGAGTGCAACATGATTCAGACTTAGCTCGAAGAAATGATACAGGATTGCGAGCGAATTGGGACGACGGCCCGGAGTAAGTGCTCGTAGAGTTTGTGAAATACACCCCGGGCGCGAGGTAAGTCCGGCTGCAGGTCAGTGCACTCTGGACGCCGAGGGGAGCGGTTGCGTGATCTCAAGCGACAGAACTTGCGAAATCAAGGCCAGGTAGGTAAATTGGCCTACGAATGCGAGGAAGGCTTGCTGAGTGAGCGTTGAAACGAAGATTCCGAGGGCGGTTTGGGGCGAGGCGGGGGCAGTTTCAAGCAGGATGAAGGCTTCGTTCGGAGCTGCGACTACGAAGTCAAGAATGGTCAGACCTCGAGACTACAAAACGGGTGTAAGGGCTCACTTTGGAAGCCGGGCGCGCAGGCATTGGAATTTAGGGTTTCGAATGAAGCTCCGGGGCTCATTGAGATTCGAGGAAGACTGCAGGCATGGTCGAGCATTAGAACTAGTTCACCGCGCTATCAGAGATTTACTTACATCGGACTGGTGTTTGGCCAGAGTTGAAGTGAAGCTACGGTGCAGTGTTAGACCGAGGCCACGAATGATTAAATATTGCCTACCTCACCGTTTGAAACTAAATGTCAACGGGCATTTCAGCAAGTACCGTTCCCGTATATCGAGTCCGCGTCGGCGCAGACCATAAGAGCCGTACCAACTCTGGGTTAAACGTGAACAAGATGTCGAGGTATCTTAGCAAAGACTAGTACCAAGGTCAGTATGGATCTCACAGCGAATGGAAAACTTACTCACCAACTGAATTCAATCGAGGCCACGGACCCAACGAGTGCGCGTCAGCGGAGACCACAACATCCCAAGTCAGAGGAGGTGCCAGTGCATCGCAGCAACGACTGGTAGGAAGGTCAGTATGTGTTTCACAGCAATTCGAAGGGACTGATCACAAATGATGAGACAAATGAGGTTATCTCGGTTACAGCAAGCCCGCGGCATCGAGTCGTCGGCGCGATGGACCAAAAAGTCGCCCGTGAAACTGATATATTCTCGTGAAGACTAATACGAAGGTCAGTATGAGTCCCACGACAGTTCGAGCGTACTCACAAGCCTTAATGGGTGAATTTGAGAGCCCGCGACATCGAGTCGGCGACGGCGCAAGCAAAAAAGGAACATAAAACTGGACGCCGAGGCATCGTAACATCGACTGGTAGGAAGGTCAGTATCTGTCTGACGGAAATATGAACGTACTCACAAGCATATAACGAGGGAGGAGAAGTCAACCCGAGCCAAGAGGAGTCGGCGGCACCGCAGTCCACAAAAAAGTCAAATGAGATGCCGATAGATTACTGCAAAGGTCAGTAAAATGGTCAGTAGGGGCCCCAAAAACTGCGCGATACATCAGATCGCCGCCGCAGAGTCGCGCAAACCACCAGCAGGTGAATATGGGATGGCCGTAAAGGCTAGCACAGGGGCTGTTGCGAGCCGATCGGCATTCCAACGAGCTCAAGTCAGTATTGCGTAGAGCTAAATTCGCTCAGTCAATCCAGACCGAAGAGAGCTCGCATCGAGTCGGTCCGACTCGGCCCAAAGTCGGGACTCGGCGGTCGCGATTCGAGACCCAAAGGAGAATCCGGCTGTCAGAATCAGATCAGGACAGGGATTGTAACGATTGGGCAACGAATGAAGCGCATAGCCAGCTCAGCAAGAAGCAGGCCGGTGGAGATGGCGAAGGAACTGAGGAAGGAGACAACGCTGATTGACAGGTGACGTGACCGCGGCAACTTCCGGCCGAGGCGCGCCGTGCTGATTGAAAGTTGTCGAAATCAAGGGTGGAGGGAGCGTAACGAGCAGGAAGACAGAAAAAAAGGTCCGATGTGCGAGCCGTGGATCTCCGTTGCCCGGTCCGAGAAAACCCGGCAGACGACGACTAGGAGAAATGAGTGGGGGTAAAGTATGTTGATTGATGTTGATGGAGGCAACGGCGGGACCGCACTGCGGTGGTCGATGCATTTTTGGAACCCAAAGTCGGGTTCCAAACATGTCTGCCATTTCCCTGGTTTTTGATGCGAAACTGAAAAGAACTATTTTTTTCTCCTGATTTTCTCCGTCTCAACATTGACTGAAAATTTCTTTTTATTGCAGCAGCATGAAGTGAAAATTGACCATGTTTACAACTCATTTGCGGCCCAAAGATAACATTTTTGACCATTAAAACAGAGGTTGACCAAAGAATTCTTTGTTCAATCACTGTTTGCCGAGCTCAAAATGATTTCTGTAGTGGACGGGAAAACCGTCCAAAAAGAGACTGTTTTTGAACGGCCTTTCTCACAGAAAAAGTGAGAATATTCGGTCCGGCTTGGCCGGACAAATGGGTCCGGCAAAAATCCGATCTTTTTAGTTCCGCGCTGACAACGGAGCGAAACACCAACATGTTTGGACTCGTATTTTGGACGCCAAAAATGGATGGGCCACCGCAGTGCCGGCTGTCCGGCGTCGGTTCAAATCTTGAATGATATTCCAAAGTGTCAGTCATAAAATGAGAGTGTAACAGCAGACAGGCATGGGAATCTTTTGAAGAGAAATTCAAGAATATTTCACGAAGCCACACAGCCTGAGCCACACAGCAAAGCCACAGCTCTTTAATTAATTTGGACCACGGGCCACATGATACAGCATCGCCTTCGTGCGCTTCATTAGGCGCTTAGCATCTCTTCATCTTACCCTCACCACCATGGATGACTTCCGGCAACTGGAGCCCGAGGCCACCTCAGAGGCGGTGCGCCATAACCTCGAAACTTCATACGACCAGTCACCCACGGCGATGGCACGGAGCAGACGACCGAGGAGTCACAATGGAGGCGCACCTTCCATTAGCCTCTCAGACCTCTCCGACGAACAGTCCGTGCTGCACGAACTTGAACTGAGTCCCAACTGATGATGATCAGGTTGCGAGGCACTTTTTTCACCCACGCGCACAACTTTGGCGTCAGTGGTGGGACATTCCAGAGCATCAAAAACATGCATATCCACCATGCATCACCTGCTGAGCCCTCGTAAGGCGTTATCTCCTGTCTGGGGCTACATTAATCACGATAATAGCCTTCCCCACGATCCCCATGGGATATCTGAACTTGCTTCATGAACTACTACTGAACGCCGACACTGGAGTTGTTTGATCGCCATCAGAGTCCCGTGCGACGGGCGCACTCTGCGCGCATTCATGGCTCTGAATCGACCATGACTGTGGCGATTTACGAGGGGGACAAGGCGGAGGAGGTGTGCTTCAATATTTCGTTCGCTCAAATATGTCTGGATATCTATTTACAGAACTGGCGGGAGGCTGTTTCGCGACATTCAAACCTTCGGTCGGTGGAAATCTTTTTTATATCT